>VZUI01056536.1:0-35155 GCA_013401135.1 Cettia cetti | reverse complement strand
TTCTTTCTTTCTTTCTTTCTTTCTTTCTTTCTTTCTTTCTTTCTTTCTTTCTTTCTTTCTTTCTTTCTTCTCTTTTTTTTCATTTCTTCTTTCTCTCTCTCTCTTTCTCCTTTTCTCTCTCTTTCTTTCTCTTTCTTTCTCTCTTACTCTCTCTCTTTTTCTCTCTATTCTCTTTCTCTCTGTCTCCCCCAAAAATGTTAGAGGAAGTTATGATCTGATATTTTCCTGAGCTGTGATTGCATTCTCACAACAAATGAAGATGTGGTCACATTATATTCCTTTATCTGGAAATTTAGAAGAACTACCATTCCCAATATCACAAGTATCATTCCTCAGTCTTTTGGGGGCTTTTTGGTGAATTTCCTGCAGTTTAGGAAAAGAAAAATTATAGTTCCATCTTAGTACTCTTTTAAAATGGAACTTAGCCTGCAATTAGATAAAAGTTATGCAAGGTTCAAGGAACATCTAGGAAGCATTACTTGTATCATGGAGTAAGTTTTCAGACATATAAATCCTGCTGCATTCTTTTCATGGATGTCAAACTGTTAGCAGAAGAATGGTGTAAGGTGCAATGGAGAACCTCAAATTTCACCTCAATTGGCTAAGGTGCTAGTTCTAACTGATCATGCATATCCCTATATTTACTCATATTAGTTAATTATGAAATTGTTGCAATCCTTATGCAATAAGAATTTGGAGATATCTTTTTTAATGCATACTCAAAAGAATTTATCTACTGGCTTATATCTACAGTCTTAGAAAACTCTACATGTTTCTCAGAAGGAAGAAAATTATTATTTTCTATTTGCTTAAGATGATTAGAAGTATATAGAAGTATATAGAAGTGTTAAACTTATGCGTGTAAGTATTATATATGTGTACATATCTAAGCATGATTAATAGCAGGCAATCTGAGCTTCTTAACTGAGGTGTCTTGTTTACAAAGCAGAGGGACTGATTTATCCTGGACTACTGATGAACAACACATAAGTAAATAAATGTCTACACTATCATTTGATTGTACTAAGATTCTAGGATTCCTCATTAACTAGTGTCTGCCCTGAGTGGATTGCAGTAAGTCACTAGTTCAATACTCCTGATTCATTTTGATAAAAAAAGGAAATAATTTTAGTTTTTTTCATCATCATTAACCTCTTTCTTAAATGGTATAAAACCCCAAGGAGATGACAAATGAAGCGGATGTAAAAATAAGAAAGTATTGACTTAAGTCAGAAAGTAGAGTGCTCAACAACTGTGAGCACCGAGTTCACAATCCTTTTTGCTTTTCATACTGTGTCTGAGCTACAGCAAACAGGAAAAGAGATTAGAAGCTTTGTTTTACTGTGTTTTAATGTATCCAGAGTTGAAATGAGTGTAAGTGCTTCTGATGAAATGTAGAAGAATATTAGAAGTATTTTGACTTAATACTGGCCAAAAGGCTATTATAATTTATAATGATGAAGTCGCTAGCGTTTGGACCAGTAATTGAGCACAGAGTAATTAAAACCTTCCAATCATGTCAGAAAAAAATTCCTAAAAATTAGGAGCTGTGAACATTTTAAGGTTTACATAAAGATGTAAACACTTCCAGGCCCTGTCTCCTTTTGGAAACAGAATGGTTGGAGTCAATTAGTAATGCAAGACACATTTTACTTAGTATCACCAAAACTTTTGCTTTGCAATTGGCAAATCATTTGTAAAATAAAACTGACAAGCACTCCTCATTGTATGATACCTTTTGACAGTTTTTCAAGGCTATTTAACTTCTCTTGCCATTTAAGTGAAAGTTTAGGGAACAGTTATTGGAAAAGCTGCCAGTCTGTTTCTTGTCACAAGAAACCTGCATTTATTTTTCTGAAAGGGAGAAATTCAGGTTGCACTGAAGACTAAAATTAATGGTTGCACAGTTTATGCAGGGAATATACAAGAAAAACAAAACTGTATTATTTGTTGTGATAAATGAAACAATTTCTTTAAGAACACATTTAAAAAATGTATTACCTTGTCACACTGAGATGCTACAGCATGAAAAGCAGCTTATAACTTCTTTTGATCAGTATATAATAATTCCTCTTTCTAAACTATTTTAAAGGAATTTTTTAACAAGATTGCAGATGTTAAGAATTTTCTTTTCTTGAAAAAAATCTACCTTTTTCCCTCCACCAACCTGTGCTGAACCTGTCTTTATTAATATAATTCAACTATACTTCTAAAATAGAAAGATTTGAAAACAGAAATTAGGATATAAAAGCCACCTCACTGAAAAGAAAGGTGATATATTGTCATAATATATCTTACAATTACAAGTTGAAAGAAACACTGAGATTCCAGTTTAAATTCCTTAAACAGTTTAAATTTCTTAAATAGATTCTAAGGAACCCATATGTTCTTGCTCATTTACAATAGAAGTCCCACACTAACAGTTTTAACAGTTCTTTCCTCTGAACAAGCATAAATGATAAAGCCAGGCTCATCATCATTTTCCATAAACTAGTTAGATTATGGCATTAATTTTCAAAGATACCTATATACATTTTCACACATGCAATAAATAAATAAATATTCTATAAAATGTAGTTGTACTGTAATGACAAAGTCTCTTCAGTCTGACAAAGCTCAGCACCATATTATGATGCACAGTACAAAACAGTATTCATGCGACTGACATCCAAGTTTTCTGGAAAAACCATGATCCTGGTGAAATCCTTTAATGCCCTTTTGTTTTCTTTGTTTAACAAATAAATTTATTTTCTTTTCTTCAAAAGAAAAAGTGAGACTTGCCAACCTCCCCAAGTATTAATAAAATAACATTTCAACATTATCAAACTAAAATTCTTTAAAAACCATAAACTCTGTGTTAAGTGGCATTTCCAAATATCGAATCTGGGTTTTTTTTATATAAATAGGGGTTGCAATCTTTAAAAAAATATGATATAGATGGTAATGACATCAAAGAAATATGGTTTCAATGAATAGAATATTATCAAAACACGTTTATTAAGGCAGAAGAATAAGAAGGAAACAGTGCCAAGGAAAGAAGTTTTTCATTTTTTCAAAATGAGATAAAGTAGAAAAAATGGCAAACAGAGAAAGCTGACATTCTTACCTACCAGAGTGGCAGGTGGATTGCTTTAGAACATTTTTATGACTCACCATTGTGCAAGTACCTTTGCCAAAGGCAGATGGATGAAAATGCCAGGCATGTGTAAAGAAGGTCAACAAAGATACTAAGAGAAAGGAAATACTACACTCCTTTAAACATTTTTATGGCACCCTGTGTTGCAGCTACAAGAAGTTGGCTTCTTAAGATGGCCAGGAAGAAAAACTTAGGGGAAAGAAGATGCTTTTGGCATGAAGTTAATTAATTGACTGGTCTATTATAAATTATTATCTCCAACACCAGCAGGTGGTTGTGCTCCCTAGCACGTAGTGTAGCCCATTGTACCCATAAAAAAGTTTGACCAGAGAGCCTTGAAGTTCCTGCTCAGCTCCAGTGCTTTGGTTTCTATGGTATGAGCCAATGTGTGGAGCTGCCATGTAGGGCACACGTCCTCCAGGGTTTTGGCTGAATCAGGTTATAACATATAACTCCTTTACCTATGCCAGGGACACTAGAAGCACTTCAAACTATATTGGTTTAGTCATGTCTCTGAGACCAGTGTTGCTAAACACTTAGTTTTTTTATTCCTTGACATGGGCTTGAGAAATTCTTCAATGGGGTACAAAGTGTCTTTATGACCAGAAAGTTTCCTTTTAGTAGGTGGTTGTAGTTTATTGGGTAGTTCAGTTTGGATGACACCAGGGGAAGTCTGCCACTCTACTGGAGAATGGGTTGTTTATATTACAAGGCTACATTAATTACTGTTTGCCATTGAGAAGACAAATTCTGCCAACGACAGGCTGGAGTTTCTCTGTGACGTGAAACAATGAGGCTTGGCAGAGAGATTGTGCTACACTGCCCTAACCCACAAGATTATCAGAATTGCTAAACTTAAATTGGGAGAAGAGGGAAATTTCAAAGGAGTTTTCCTTGTATCGTCAGTTTTCTAATTGATTGTGGTGAAACTTAAGGATCACAGATAGAATAAAATGGAGGAGGTTCTACAAGACGTCATTGTACTATTCTCAACTCAACATGTCAATATGGAGAAGCATTTGTCAACTGCAAAACCAACATATTTTTCCAGAATAGATTTAAGGTACCAATTCTGTGTCTCTTCACTTGTGCAAAGATTTTATGTAAAACCAGGATGTCATAAAAGACTGAGAAAAGCATTGCTTAAGGATGAAATTTTCATGTACTTCATAATTTTCTAGGAGAAGCAATCAAAAAGACCACCATCTACTTTATGTTTTCCATTATAAATGGAATAAATATCAGTGATGCATTCTAATCCAAAGCATCCTGCATTCACAAAATTTTACACAGATGGTGCAATTTTCCATATGATTTTAGGGAAGAAGAAGGTGATGAATGTTCCCTAATAATTTTTAGTTCAGTAATATAGTTATATAATTCATTACAGTGTTTCATAATAAATTTATGCAGTGCCCCAAAGGAGTCATTTTCAGTTCAAGAAAAGTAGCAGCTCTTACCAACCTTCCTAAGACACCTTACAAAATGAAATTCCTTGAGGCAACAATTTATAAAAGTGGTTTTGATTGCTAAAAATACTATAAAGCAGAACATAATCAATAACACGATGAAGTAAGTGTCTTTCCTTAGTCCAGAACACTTCTCCCTATAAAGTATGTGTTCCCAATAACTATTTACTCTTAATAAAAACATTCCTACAAAATCATTCTTTTGAAACTTTATAGCTTCAGACTCCAAACTTATTAATTTTCATATCTAGATAAGAGGCTTTTGGTTGAGGTCACTAAACCAGCATGCTCAAGGTTGCAATGCTAATCATCCAATGGATAACAACATTTATTTTAAGCTAGTAGGAGAGTTTATTTCAGGAAGGACAACTACCTTTTTTTTTTTTTTGGTCTTTTTTTTTTCAGTTATTCTTGAAAAAGTGAATATAAATATTTAACTAATGCTTGTGTGTTTATTTTTTTAATAGCTTGACCATGTTGCTTTTGACTGCCTATTTATATTTTCTTTCTTTCATTTCCTTCTCTTTCCCACAAGATGTCTAGATTAGTTCTCAGAAAGGTGGTAACAATGTCAGTACATGTGCATGTGCATTGGGATGGAGGACATCTGAGACAGAAAATTACACCAAAAGGTGGATTAAAAGCTGACCTTTGTTGCCTTTTATCTGCTATTTGCTGGAGTTCCTGTAAGGTTCTGAATGAGCAGTGTGTGTCAAAAGGAGTTCATGCTTACTGAGATGGGCTGTCACTCCTTTGACATCTCAGAGGTTTTTAAAAACCAGAATATTTCAAGAGATGAGAAAGAGCCTAGTAGTAGGGTGATGATGAAACTAAGTCTCAAAACTCTGTGTTAACAGTGGAATTAATAGCTGAGCCTTTTTGATTGACAGATATTTGAATTCATTAAGATTTGAGGTGTAAGGTTTAAATTATAAGAATTATCTTTAGAATTGAGGAAACTAATATTGCACCAAAGAAAAAGACTTCAAGACAAACCCGAAAAAGCAAAAATTCCCATAAAAATATATGCTTATTTTTTATATATAAACAAAAAGTTGTTAGAATCTTTGGAGATAAAGAAAAGGAATTATAGAGACTCTAGACTGAGGATCAGATAAGGAAATATTCAGGGATATTAAAAAGTAGGAAAATACTTAGGGTGAATATTACTCTGTAAGAAAACATGCTTATGTATGTATCTACAAATTCTGTAAGATTCTGTATGATTCTGACTACAGAAGAACTTGTAAATATTTCTAAAGTTCAAATTATTTATTATGCATTTTGTTTCCTGATGTATAATAATGTTTTACACTGTGGTAACAAGGTAATACAAATTCTTTACCCAGACTTGCTCATACCTGTCAAATGAACAACATGAGTTTGCTAATGTTTTCAAAAAAAGTGGTGTTTCAGGCTAAATTTAGAATCTAAAACTTTTTAAAATATATATATAGTTCAGCTTGAGTTTATTGTATCTGATAGATCTCTAGTTTTTCTTTATTTAAATCAATAGTGTCATGAAGGAGCTCCTTTTGGACAAATGTAAAAGTGTGTTGATCCTGGTGTGGCTGAATATTGTGACACACACATCATGTTTACACTTCCAGAAGGAAACATTTTTGTAATTATTTTAAGTGAATGGATTCAGTGTGGTAGATTTCCACCCCTGCCCCAGAAAGTGAAAAGGTGTCCACCTACTTCTTCTCAACTACGCAGATGCTGCCCTGAAAAAAAAATTATCCTCAGAGCATGTCTACTTCTAGTTCTCGCCGTTAAGTACCAATGCACTTAATACAGGTCTGTTTCCAAGTGTAAAACTTAATTTGGCATATAGAAAATGCTAAAATATCCAATCAGGCCTCCAGCTTCGGATACTTCAAAGAATGAATGTTAAAACTGCTGAAGGGGGACAAAGAGATATTTGAAATCTCTCCAAGAGTCAAATGCTTTATTTATGGTCAGATTTCAGGGACTGGAACTTCTTCCTGGATTTTGCACTTAAGCCATATAGGGCATGCATAACTTCTCTGTATTTTTTCCCCGCTTCAGGACTTGCTAAAGGAAAGAATGGCACCTTCCTTTCTTACATACTAGAGAAGTATTTAATTCATTAAAAAGAAAACTAAACTAGAGAGCAAGAAAATAATATAACTTGCAGAGGGATTAAGGACCTTATACTTTTTTTTTTTTTTTTTTTTTTTTTTTTGAACTAGTAGCTATTTTCCAGGGCACTCTATCTCAAGTGGAGCATCTCCAAGTAAATAACATGTGGAGACTTGAAGGAAAATTGCTCCATACTTCCCCAGTTTCTATCCTTGAATGGACCCTCAACAAGAATGCTGGCTCTTGGCAGCTGTTGCTAATTATCCTGTTGGTCCTGGTTGCCATTTTGAAGTCTGTGCCTCCACGTGCTTCAGTAACAGAAATCTAAGTTCTAATATTGGATTCTGGATTCTAGACTGGGGAAAATAACACTGTAGAATTCATCATTACTTGCATATTTATACATAGCTTAACTTCTATATTATTCTAACATAACCTAGGGAACTAAATTTGTACATAGAGTTGAAAATCTCACCCAATTTTTGCATTCAATGAAGTGATGCTTGTGATTGATGTTTAAAGCTTATGATGGTTCTCCACTACACTTGAGTGATCCTGTCCCACCACGTATATATATATAGTGGGACAGGTGAATGGTGAACTGCTACTACTACTACTTGGAAAAAATTTTCCCCATTAAGAAATGCATGATTCACCAAAATCAAGTGGGTGCAAGTCAGCATTACATTGCTTTTTTTAATGTAACAAACTTGTATATAATCTCAGGTTTGACCTGGACATGAAAAAGTAGTGGTAAAAAATTATAAACTTTGAGAGTCACAGAGCCATTGAATTACCTTCCCGAATTAGAGATTTTCTTTTAGACTAAATATTCTGACAGTGTTTGGTATCAGAAGAGGGAGCTCTTCAGCTATGTCTCATTTTTAATAGATTCTAACAGATTCTAAAGAGTATACCTTTATTCCTAAAGAGCACACCTTTGTTCCTTGCATGATTAAAAATGCATTCCCCAATGTTTAAAATATTTTCAAGTAGCCCACTTAGAAAGAATGGTGTATTCAGGATGTACAAGTGCCTTTTAAAAAATGTATAACTGTGAGAAAAAAGGGGCAAGAATGGCAAAAGCTGAAACCAAAAATTGAAGCAGAAATAGTTTGCATCTCCCATTAAATAAGAATCACATAAATGCACACAACCTGCATATAACGAGATGCATATGCTTCTCATAAAGCATGCAGTGAGAACAAGTATTCACATATTTTATTAAAAGTTTCTCTATGGCATTTCTAAGGAAGATTTTTGTTTGTACATAATGATAATTAAAACACCAAAGCTTTTCAGAGAGTGTCTGTGTGTTATCTTCATCCATCAGTCAATAAATAAATGTTGGTTACTTTTTTAGATCAATGCAAAAATTGTCAATATAAATCCAATATACATCCATAACACAAATTGAGTGATATTCTAGTGTCACTTCTCAGGAAGAATTTTCAACTCCAGTGTGTAGGAGTTAAGCTAATGCTCCTGACATATGTAGGTCATACAAGATGGGATTTATTTTACCTGTCCCAGACACCTGGGAGTTAGGCAGTGGAATGAGATCACTCCTATTAATGAAGAAATGATTTACCCATTCTTACACAGGTATTCAAGAAAAAAAAAAAAAAACCAAAAACTTTTTTGTGAACTTAAGGTTTTAATTCCTTATACATCTAGCTCTAAATATTTCAGTCCAAAACTAGTAATACAATGGCTGAATACAATGACTTCTTGACGATGGCCAGACTGGAACTCACCCCTATGCTACTCAGGCCATCCACACAGGGCTGTAGTACATTATGAGACCTGTGAGAGACCCATTTCTAGGGTCAGAAAGAGCTCATGTCTAGGTCGTATCAAACGGCATCAGATGTCCCTGTTAGTGAATTGCATACCTGAATTTGTCTATCAGAATCAGAAACAAAGTGTCAATATCAAGAAATAGTGGGCTTTAAAGGAGGTGGTAACATAAAAAAGTACAAGATAACCAAAGGTTAACAGAGAAAGATTCTAGGCCATCTGATCTGCTTCTGAAGTCTACTCTTGCTTCAAGGAAGGAATGATAGAATGGGACCTCCAGAGGTGCCTTCCAATCTAAATTATTTTACATTTTTATAAAGATATTATAAAGACCTTGAGGGTTTATTCTGAACCTGTCAGGATACTCATGGTGCATTTAAATGTCTGCGTATCTTCTCTGATTTTTGTTAGGAGAAACAGAGGAAATCAGGGTTGGAAGAATATCTGCCCTGTATTTCTGAGTATTCTCGGCTGAAAACATGCCAGATGGAAATGTTTACTCATTTGTAAGTGCGCGAGGATGGCAGGGATGGAGAGGCCTTACTGTAACCACTGATTTCCCATGTAGTTCAAGTCACTGTGTACTTCTGCAAGCATCTATTTACATTACAGCTCTTCTTGTGCCAGCGTCAGGCTCAGGACCAGGCCTACTAACCTCTTTTCAAAGATGTCAGTAAATATTTAATTTGTTACTGGATGTGATGCAGACATATCTTTCTAGGAAGAAAATAAATATGAGGATAATTCCCTAAAGGAAGAAAAATACCTTAAGTTTATATAATGAAGCATCTTTTTAAGTTCAACAAGAAATACTCTCAAGCATCTGAGGAAAGAAAGAAGTCAGGTAAATTCAGAATGTAAGGTGAGTCTCCTGAACTATTATGTTGTTGGTGTTAGATACTATGGTGTGAAATATAGCAATATATACATTATTCTAATAATGGGTGATAATAAACTTCAGAAGGAAATGTGGCAAACCACAAGTACATATTAAAAACAAGTTATAAGGGAATTAAAGCTTCACATTTATTTTGTATTAGTTTAGTATGCTGAAGTAAGCCAAAACAATTAAGAAGTTTAAGCATATTTTTATTTTGACTTGGAAGATTTTACGGAACCCACAATCCACATTATAGAATTTAGAATAAGTGTCAACTAGAAATCACAATGACTTGCAGGACTAATTGAAACAAATGCAATGATTATTCAGATCTTGTGTTTGTCTTTGTGTTGTGCCTTATATGTCTTAGCAGAATGCATAGTTTACTAGAAACCTTTTTCTTAAAGCCTTCACCAGCCTAAAGATTTTCCTTATATCATTATTTCTACAGAAAGATTTATCCATAGAAGACAATGATAATTTTTTCTTAGGCAAGATTGAATGTTCAAATAAATTTTCTATCTTGAAAATTATAGTAAAGTTCAAAATTACATAATAAATATGTGTAGTATTGTATTCTAAAAAAATCTGCACAATGTTTGTCATAGGACTTCTTATATCAATTACAGAATATTTTCTTGCAATAAAAAATTGGCACATATAGCAGAAGCTTTTAAATTATTTGGATTTAGCAGGGTATTTATATCTAAAGGGGGAGAAAAAAATTATATCTAGAAATTATATGTAAATAAAAGAAAGAACATAAGAAAAGGTTTTTAACTGCTTTGCACATTCCAAATAGAATTGAAAAGAAAAAGCTATTACTGTTTCAAGTTTGGCACGTAAGCCCTTCATAATCAAGAGATTACTATAATAAACTTCATATTAATTTCCAAAGAGAAATAGTATAATCACTCATATTCAGATAAGGTTGTATTCACAGACACTTCCTTATTTCCTTCTACTCATCAGGGAAGTTTCCTTTTTTGTGTGAAATTGAAATGACAAAGAGCCATTAGACTAATCATACTCACAGAAGAAGAGCTCTTGGCATGTTTAGTTAATCACAATTTTATAGCTAACGTAATAAAATATATAGACTGAAAGATCAAAGGGAAAATTATCTTTGTTTTTGACTAAGTCATTGAACTTGTTTCAAGAACCCTGTTCATTTTCTGTGGGTGGGAACCTACTGGCAGAGTTGCCCCAGCCCTTTTCAATTGAGCAATTTCTCTATGACATCCATCCGGTATTAACAGTTGGATTAATCATTTTTACAGCAGATGACTAAAAGAAACATGTGATTTCCTATTAGAATCTGAGCATTTTTATACCTAGCAGTGGTTACAGGAGAATTTTGCTGCAAGCAAATATAAGATTTAGTATGGTCATCACTGATTTTAACGAGCAACCCCTGACTCTCCTTTGCTTATTGGAAAGATTAGAAAAAGAAATGATTATCACATGTGAAAGAAAAATCAAGCTTTTGAATCCCAGTTTCGTTTAGGTGCCAGCTAAACCTTTAACTGCTCAGTTTTATGACATTCATTAAGTATGTTCAGAAGCAGGGATTCAGTCTTTTGAGCAATGTAGTTGATAGAAATTTAGGCATAGAATAAGTATCGTGTCTGATTATTTATAATAAAGATATGCTTTTAAATATAATTCTTTGGATTGACATTTTCCTAACTCATGACTGATATTTCAGTATGGCACTTGCATGTTTGTTTAAATTATAGCATTATACTTGTTAAATACTTTGACATGGAATTGTACCAAATATAGACTAAGACCACAAAAGTAAGTAAAAAAAAATAGGTACGTGACAGTTAAAAGAAAGGTTCAAATCCATTAACTCATAAATGCAGAAACGCTGCTTGCACCCACCTTTCAATAAAAAATATTAAATCCTTACAAAATTAAATGCCTCTTGTCATGTGATAATTAATCATTCTAAACCCTAGAACTCACCTTGGGGACAGCCTAGGGACAGATGAGAAGACATTAAGGACAGGGCAGTGAGAGCTAATGTGTGCAAATAGCTAAACTTCAAATGTGGTGGAAAGCAGCAAAGAACCTTCTTGATATGTGACCTTGGAGACAGTAAGCCAAAGTAATAACTCCTTATGACAACATCAAAAAAATTTAAATTCCCCTAGCAAGTGGCAAAAAGGTCTATTTGCTAAGGTTATATTGTACTGCTCTTCTACTCAGGACATAAGTTGTGGTGCAGGTGGTATGTTTTAGCCCTTATTACAGGCGTGTCTCACTGTTGGCTTGAATTGGCTCATTTGGAGGTGCAACAACAGAAAAAAACAAACCAAAACAAAACAAAAAACAAAACAAACAAAACCCACAACCCCCCCACCCCACAAAATAAAAAAACCCCCAAACCAACAAAATTAAGAAAACAACCCAAAATCACCAGAAGACAGGTCTAAAGAGAGTTCCTCATCTCATCTTACAGTTGGAAAAGTGGTTTTTTTTAAATATTTTTAGTCAAACAAAAGTTGGATTTGTGGTAGCTAGTTACTTTCAAGCTGTCTGAAAAGGTTGGAAAATCTTTGGAGTAGCAATTAAGTGGTTCCCCTGACAAAGGCTACCAGGAAAATGGTAATCGTAACAAAATGTTTCAAGTAAAAAGATACAATTTGTTTTACTGAAAAAAAAAAAGGAAAAAAATTATTTGTCTATCATATCAAGGAGTAGATATTTACTGAGTCAGCCTATTAATTATGTTTACCAAGAGATCATTTATGAAGCTGAAGAAATGGCCAGCTGTAATTGGTCCCCTACCTCAGGGGAGCCAGGGACAACTCTTGTTAGGCTGGGATGACACAAATCTGGATCCTTACCAGTTGGAGCAGCCTTTCTTATTCCAATATGCCCATATTTCCCTGCTGAGAAACCTTCTGCCAGAACAGGCCCCTGTCAAAGTTTTCAGTGTGCCTTGTCCATCACTATCATGAATCAACATTTTACTCCATAACAAGTTTGCAATGAAAATTTGTTATTTATCTGCTTTCATCTTTAATGAAGAAAGATACGCCTAATCATTTAAAACCAAATTGGATTCAAATTGTTTGTTTAGGGAGCTTGAAAACAAAACTCTTTGTGTCTCATAATATTTTTCTGTTGCATGTTTTAAATATATACCTCTAAGAGAAACATCAAGCCACTTTCTCAGACAAATTGGGCACTTTTTACACATCAAATCTGTTTTTGTCAACAGAAAACAGTTATTAAAATATCAAGTGAGAAGAAATCATATAGTGCCCAGTAATAACATGTTAAATGTTGTTTTTCACCAAAAAATCCAAATTGTAGTTACGTTTGAGTACCTTTCAAATTACTATTTCCTCTTTAGAAATTTATTTGCTGCAAATTTCCTATTTCCAGGTGTTCCCATATCTATGGTTATATTAATGATTTTAATTTATCAGCGTTTTTTCTTATTGTGAATGAAAAACAGAAGGTTGTAACAAAATCTCTTACTTTCACTTTACAGAAAAAACTATGCAAACACTAAAACTTCCCAGACATAGGGCTGATGAGCATTCAGGCATCCTTTAGTAGGAACAAGGAAATGTTAATTAAATTTTGTGATTTTTTTTTTTTTAATCAGAACTTAGTTTCTCTTTCCAAATCAAAAGTAGCTTTGGTATTGTTACCTCTCTTTCTTTAAAATTCCTTATGATGTAATCAATTTGCAGTTCCCAGTGCTGTAGATGATGGCTTTGATTTCATCAGATAATTTTCCTGTATTCATTAATTTATTCTTTCCATCAGTTTCTACCTATTCCTTTAAATACAGAGGATTTTGCTTGCTTTCATGGTTTTTTCACCTCAGAATTTCTCATTTAATTCTGTAGGTGGTTGAAATTGCCTAATCAATAGGTTCTGTGCATGTAATATTTATGGTAAAGGATAAAGGAAAGAGTTTAATGGCGTTTTACCTATTTGCAATGCTTCTCCACCACATAGTGTTCAATTCTATTATGTACTACATGTCACCTGAAAACTCCATATTTAACCATCCCCCAAATGCATTCCTAATGTCACAACAAAATTGTGGGAGATCTGCAAGAACTGTGGTATTTAATCTAACATTTAGTAAATAGGCAAGGTGGGTGGAGAGTAGAGAATGATTTCTAGTTTAAGATTTCAATTCTAACACATAAACACAAGTCTCTCTCTTTCAAAAACATGCCTTGCCTCATGTCCTGTGTCTCTCCAGTCCCTCTGGTCCAAGTTGGATCATAGAATGGGTCAAGTCAGAAGGGATCACAGTGGATCATCTGATGCAACCAACCTGCTCAAGCTGGGTCATCCTAGAGCACATTGAACAGGGTTGCATCCAGATGGTTATGGAATCTCTCCAGTGAGGGAAGCTCAAAAAGAGGGCAATCTTTTCCTATGCATCATCACATGCAAAGTAAAGTTATTCCTCAGATTCCTCAGAAGGTGGAACTTCCTGAGCACCAGTTCCTGCCCATTGCCTTCTTGTATTGCTCAGCACCACTGAGAAGATGCTGGGTCCATCCTCTTGGCACCCTCCCTTCAGATACTTATTATTTTATAGATATACTGCAAATGAGGTCTTCTCTCAGTTGTTTCTTCTTGAGGCTGAACAGACCCAGCGCCCTCAGCCTTTCCTTGCAAGAGAGATGCTCAAATCCCTTAATCAGCTTTGTTGCCCTCTGCTGAACCTAGTCCAGGAGCTCCATGTCTCTCTCGTACCAACTAAGAAAAGCTCCCATTTAACAGAGGTTAAGGACTTGTCAGTGACTACTGTAAAACTCTAGAAAGTAAAATAGAGAGGTTATAAAGAATTATCTTATTTGGGAGATATAAATGTAATGAAGAATATCTGCTACCCAAAATGGCAAAAAATAAAGAAAAGATAACATAAATACTTAAATTTTAATTATACATAGTAATATAACCAGGGGAACAACTATCTTGTACTCATCTTTATGGCTGTCATATAGTTTACTGCTTTTGTACACATGGTTTCTTTTTTCTCACTTGTACCTGTCACTGGTTGCTGTGTTCTCTTTAGTGAGAGATACCTTTCAGTATATCACTCATTATTATCATGGTGTGACAAGTGATTTACTGTGCTTTCTGGAAGGTAGGAAAATTGAAGCATGTTCACTGACTTAAAACATATGTTTTACTTAAAGGAAATATTTTATGGTAGTGTTAAGATTCTGTTTGTTTGTTTGTTTTTTACCCTAAATTGTAAATTAAATCTTACAATAAACCATATAACTTGTTGTTTGTGCCAGGTAAGATAAATACCTTCTGCTCTGCATTGTAAGAGCCAGCATCCCACTGTTCTCATCTGTATCTGTTAAAAGAACAGGTGCAAGGAATTTGTATACCAATGAGTCTCCCATGATACCTTCAGTTTGAATGTATGAATTGATGGAAGCTTTCCTAAGCTGCAAAAAGCTTTCTGTCAAATGTGTTTTGGCAGGGAACTGGCATCTTGTCATGTAGCTGTGCCACATCATATTATTTTGTACAATGTAATATTCTAGTAAAGAAATGTGTTTACATTAAATCTTACCTTCTTTCTAAAACTAGACAATGCTAAGAGCAAAATCCCAGTTTTGGGCATTGAAAACACCATGTTCCCCAAGTGCTTGTTAGTCTCTGCTCAAGGCTGGATGCAGTGCAGCTGCACAGCCATTATCAGGTGATTGAGAAGAGCTGGATGAAATGGAGATGAAGCAAACCCATCTGGCTCCTTCCTTTCTTCATGTGGGAGCAGAATTCCTATGCAGGCACTTGGAGTTAGGTTGCTCTTTGCCCTGATCCTGGCTTTGGCCCGTGGGAACAGACTTATCCCATAGGCTTGTCTTTGCCTTGTCTCTGGAGTCTTGTCTGACCATTAAACACCTTGTTCATAATCCCTGTCCCAGCCCTTCCCTCTTGATTAGCTACTGTGGCACTGTGCCTCTTGACGAGTTTCTCCTCTGCTGGCCTCTCTCACTGGAGTTCCCAGCTTCCTGCTTGATCTCATCATTCCCTGACATTTAAAATCATGTAAAATACTGCCTTCAAAAAAAGTCAATGTTTCAGGATGTTTGGTACATGATCTAATATCAAAGTTGAAGATTAGAACTGATAAATAACATAATGATTTTATACTTCCATGACACAACACTGTAGTAATAATTTAATTTTTAACTTATGAGAGAAGTTGTTTTATAATTCTTCCAATGGATCCTTCCAAAAGTGAAGAGCGAGGTGCTGATCTCGTCTCCTTGGTATCCAGTGATAGGATGGGAATGGTTCAAAACTGCATCAGGAGAGGTTCAGAGTTGGCATTCAGAAGCATTTCTTTACCAAGAAACCAAAACTGTATTTCTGGAGAGGTATTCAGTATCCCAAGCCTGTCAATGTTTAAGAGGAATTTGGACAATGCCCCTAACAACTTGCTTTAGCTGTAGGTCAGCCCTGAATTGTTCAAGTGCTTAGCACCAAAATTAAAGAAAATATTATGGCTGAAGAAGAATAATATGCTGGTAAATAAGTGTAATAATGTTTCAGTTGCAGAATATTGGTCTAAATTCATTACTTAGTAACTTAGTAACTTTTTTTTTTGTCATTGTAAGTGTAATATTGTTAACTAGGAATTTTTGTCCACGAGGAAATTTTTAACATACATACTAGTATTTCCTAGAAAAATTAGTTCATCTATGAGGTGCTAAATTTAGAAATATAGAGCAAAAAGCAGATTAATAAAAGTCAAAGATAATTGATTGATGTATCTTTTCTCTTCTTCTCCAGAATGATGATTTTTGAATGAAATGACTGCATCTCAGATCTTTCTCACACATCTCTCTTGAAGGTTTCAGACCTTTCATGTCTTCAGATGCCTCCACAACTCAGAAAACACTTAAAACCTCTCCAGGATTTCTTTTTTCCTTTGGGTAGAGTGTTGCAAGCAGCTGTTGTGGTTTAACCCTGGAATGCACATAATCCCCACGCAGCCCTTTGCTCATTGGGGTATAGAATCAAAAAGGTAAACACAAGAAAACTAACAAGTTGAGATATAGACAGTTTCACAGGAAAAACAAAAACTGATACAGGCAAAGCAAAATAAGGAATTCATTTGCTACTCTCCACGTGTAGGCAAGTATTTAGCTGTATCAAACAAAGCAGACCTTCAAATGGCCACAGCAGAGTTATTTGGGAAGACAAATGTCACAACTCCAGACATTCCTTCTTCACCCCAGATTTTACTGCTGAGAGTGACATGTTCGCCCCAATTTTTACTGCTGAAAATGGTGACATATGGTATGAAATATTACTTATGGTTAGTTTGGATCAGCTGTCCCAGCTGTGCACCTTCCTCTAGGAAAGGCATGGACCTGTTGCAGTGGACCCAAAGGAACTTAGTGAAATACTTGATATTTGTTGATGTCCTACCATTAAGAATGTTATTGAAGCCATTTGGTGTGTTATGAAATGTAATTTTTAGTGTCTAGGTCACAACAAATCCAGTATGTGCATCTTATCTAAGCCATTCATTGTAGCTCTGATATTATTAAAAGAGACAGGACATGCAAAACAGATGTTCTGAATAACTTTCCCCTTGGATAAATCCGGAAGGGATATATGCCTGTTCCAGACTTCATTTTTCATCAAGCTTTCTGGTTTTCTTTTCTAGAAGGTCTTGAACACACACAGCTGTGTTCATGTCAAGGAGAGGAAAGCAGAACTGTGCAGTTATTTTACTACTGCAATGCAATTAAGAATATGCCTTGTTTGATTGCTTATATAAAATTGATCAGATCCCATATGTTAGGTGTTTTAACTGGCCTATGCCTGTGTACTTATAGCACTAATTTTGTCCATCATTGTCTCTGTTAATACTGAAATTTAGGGATAAAATTATAATATTGTTAATATAAAAAGTTAGCATATAAACCCTTTAGATTCATTCTGATTATGATATGATATGTTAGAAAAAGTAAAATAATAATTTAAAGATTATTCAAATTTGTTTAAATTTATGTCAACTCTGGAATTTACCATGAATGCTTCACAGAAATATCCTATTTAGGGTAGCCAAATGACACTAGTTAAATAGTCTTAAAAATGCTCTCTCCTAGATATATGAGCAAAGATATCTTAGAAATGCTCTCTCCTAGACATATGAGCAAAGATACTTTTGAAAAGGTAGTACTGTAGCCTATTTCTAGGACCTAGGGGCAATTCAGGTGTGAAGATACCTCACCAAGCCCTGTAGTCCAACCTCTTGGTCAAAATGGGGCTGCTCTGAGGTCAAACCAAGTTTTTCAGTGTTCTGTCCAGGTGTCCCAAAAGTTTCCAAAGACAGAGACAGTGGAATCTGTCTGAGCAACTTGCTGTGTTGACTGGGTATTCTCATTGGGAGAAGGTTTCTCTTCAAAACCCAGAAACCACCCTGTTTTAAATTATGCCCATTGACTCTCATCCACCCACCATGCTGCACGGCTTAGTGGTGGACTCAGTAGTGATTAACTTCTGGATTTAATGGTATTAAAGTTTTATTCCAACCTACAGGATTCTATGATTCTATATTGGAAGACCTGGCTCTGTCTCCTTTCTGACTTCCCCTCAAACAAATACATGCTTTTTTTTAGAGATAGGCATCTCTTCTCCAGGCTGAACAAGAATTAGTGGTCTCCCTGGTCTCTAAATCCCAACTTATAAGGCAAGTGATCCAGTCCCAACTGCCCTGGTGCCTTATCGATGTCTTTCCTGTACAGGACACAGAAATTAGAATCTGTGTAATGAGCTCTGAGTAAAGGTATGAATAATCACTTCCCTGGACCTGCTGACTGTGCTTCCATTTATGCTGCTGCCTGTCTTTGCTGTCAGGGCACACTGCTGGCTCATGCTCAGTCCAATGTCCCCCAGGGCCCTCAGGGTCTCTTTGCCAGAGCTGCTCCTTAGTCTATCACTGCCCAGTCTAGCACTGCCAGGGGGTCTCCCCTGCATGGGGCAGGGAACCTTCCATGCTGAACTTCATGAGGTTTCTCTCAGCCCATTTCTCCAGTCTGTCAATATCCCTCTGGATAGCAGCATCTGCATCACCTCCATTGTATTGACTGGTTCTATCCCCAGACAAATTTATTGTCATCTTCATAAAAATAAACCAAAGTTTTTCTAATCTTAATGGTCTAGTTTACAGAATGAGATTTTTAGGGAAAAAAAAGAGACTAAAATATTTAAAATTCTTAATACATTTCTACTCCAAGTATTATTTCTTGATCATGCTCTCAGACTATTATCTGTATACTCTCAGGTATTATCAGTAGTGATTGATAAATTAAATTGAAATGAAACTGAAGAAATATGATTTGATGCAGCAGAGAAAATTCTACACATTTTATGCACCAGACTGCTTTGCAAATGCATTCCTTACAATCTGCCTTTAGGCAGCTAGAGTTGATCATATTCCTATTAACAGATGCTCTAGGCATAAAGAGACAGGAGGTACATACACTGCTAAGAACCAGAAAATCTTTAATGTGGTGTAATCTTTTATAACATAGTTTTCCATAACCAGAAATAAATGTGATGAAGACTGACTAGATCAGCAATGCCCTGTCTTCTAGTTTAGTGGTGATAAGGGGAACATGCTCCTCCTTACTATAAAGATTTTGTAGTTTTCATGAAAAATTAAATGTTTTAGCAGTAATGAATTTGTAGTAGACATATAACAAGGACAAAATTAATCGGAAGATTACAAACATAATTTTTTAACACTGTAAGTACTCACAGTTATTCACTCAGAAGAAGACCTTCCAGAACACTAAGAACTGTAATAGTCACAAGGAAAACATATCCTTAGGAAAAAAACCCAAAAAATCCAAAGCAAACACAAAAGCATGACTCACTTGCCTTGACCAGACTAGACTCTAAGAATTTCAGTTTTGGACTTGGGAGTCAGAGAACTAGACTTCTGGTGATGGTATTTAATGCCATAGTAGAGCTTTGACTTCCTCACTGATGTATGACAATAAGTCCCTCAAGAAGGTTGTTATACACAACAAAAGTGCTTAAACTGTTATAAATCTATCATTAAAACAGGTATGTCTTGCCAGGAAAACAGTGAAGAGCAAATACAATTAATTAATGATTGCCTTTGTAAAGTAAATCTTAGTAACTCCAAAAGTTACCCTCCACTTTTTCCACCACCCTGCTACCAATTATTTGTACCAAAAGTGTAAAAACTGTAGACACTCTACAGTGGTTTTACACAATTGACATTGCCTGTGTCTGTGCTTTAGGCCCCGGACAAAGACATTGATGGTAGGAAGGAAGTGTCGTCACTGTGTTTGTTCAGAATGTCAACAAGTGTTCAATTAGTGTTCAGTAGGGTGTGAATAGCCTGCTGTTATAAAATGAGCTTTTACTGGCAGCTGCTGCTGCAGACATCTTAAGAGGTCATGAAGAGCTACTAAGTTTTGATCAATATACATCCCAAACTGGGTCTGAAACAAATGACAATCATAATAAAACTTCTTCAGAGAGCATGAAGAACAACTTAGCCTCCTGATATCAAAGTATACTCCCTGATTTGTTTTTAGAATAACCTTCTCCTTAGAGACATTTGAGGTCAACTCCATATATCTTTCTATCCAGAATGCTTAAACGAAGAAAATTACCTTACTTTGTCTTGTCAAAGGCAAGGGGAGTACAGTTATATATTCAGGAAGGAATGCAATATTTTCAATATTATAAGCAGTTCATATCAACAAAACATGAAAATCAGGGAGAAGGAACAAAGTGTTCTTTTTCCTATCCTCTACTGAGCTGTTTATTGTAATGAAAGGAGATAGCACACTTTGATTTTATTGGCTTGGTTTGGTTTGTAGAGTCAAAATTCAATTAAAATTCCGGTCAGTAATTCAGTTTTTTTCAATGGACAACTTTTCATCTTGAACTAATTCATTCTCTATAGAAATTATGATATTTTATTCTATACATTCTTTTTTTAATATAAACTCAAACTTATCTCTTTTATATCAATTATTGTCCAGTTATCATAGGGGTTTAGGGGGTGATTTTAAAGTAGTAGGTGGTATATCACAAGTAATTCTTCTCCACTTCTGCACAACTCATATTTACAAAATGAACTATGAAGTTATTTGACCCATTTTGAAAATGTTTCATCTTTCAAAATCAGAATAGTGTTATTTCTAAGGTTATGAATCTTCATTGTATTCTCACATTCCTGTCAAACATTAACATTCAGTGTAAAAATTTGGAATAGATTCACTAATTTATTCATCAATTTACTTTCCAGGCTTGTATTATGGTAGAAAAGACAGAAATGCCAGAATTCTGACAAGGTATTACTAGTCCATTTCCTTTAAAAAAGTTGACGTTTTGTCTTGCTGCCTTCTAATATGGCCAATTCAGAGGCACATGACGTACTTAAGAAACAGTGAGATTTGCTCAAATGAATATCAGTAATGACCATTATCTTCACCTGATGTATTTTTGCTTTGTTATGGTATTTGCAAGACAAATTAAGAGGGAGCATGAATTACATTTCTTCTTAATGCAACTGAAATGAAAAAACTAGGAAAAAAAAAAAACATAGTAAGAAAACCCCCTCATTTTAGAAGCATAGAAGCCTATTAAGCAGCAAACTTGGTAAGCCCATAGCTAAAGAGATTCTGGCTTACATTACGTATGTCTTTCCAGTAAAATGCATGCTTCAGCAGCTAAAAATAAAGTATATATGGTTTCATCTCAGCGTAATGAAAGCTGTTTTGCTGATCACAATTTATTTGATAGGAGACAAATGACAGTGAAAACTGAGTGGTTATTGCAATGATCAGTTGTAAAATAAAATGTATAAGGAAAACCCAAGCTGTAATACAACTTTTTAAAATATCCCATTACATTTGCAGATTCTTTAAATCTGAAAGGAATATGTCTCTAAGCAATAGTGTCCTTAGTAATGATACTGAGTAGATTACTGTGTATAGTCTAGAAGGAAGGTTTGCAAAATTCTTTCTATTCATAAAAAATTGAGTAAGTTCCCTTATGAAATAAAAAGAAAATAAAGGAAAAAAAAGATCAAATATTGTTGGAATATAATGGCCTCTAAAGTATTCTCTCTAGGTGAAGATACAGCTTTAGTAAAGAACATGGTAGAATTCAGGTATTTGTACAATTTGGGAAGCAAAAATTCTACTCATACTAATCTAATTTCTCAGGATCCTGGAGGTAAGAGATAGGAAAGACCTGTTGTAATGACTAGAGCAATCTTTTGTAAATGCAATGTTCTTATCTTTTACTATCTACGGTATGTTTTCCAGCAATTTTTATAAAGCAACTTTAAATTATGTGCAAAATTCTCCATTTCTCTCCATAAAATATTTCACGGTTTCCTGGGAAGCTTATACTATTCTGACAAGAAAAAAAGACAGGAGGCAAGGAAACTGCTGTTCAACCAAAAAAGTCCTCTGCAGGCATAGTTCTGAACTTCTGGGGCACTGTCCTGGACCCTGACTGCAGGGCACTATGAGGCTGCTGTGGCCTGCCCTTTGCAATTCCCATCCTGTGGCACCACACCTGGGAGGCAGGGTTCCTGCACGCCTGTCTGTCACAGTGATACAAAGTCAAGACAGGGCACCCATCAGGATTTAGGAGATTGAAGCTCTTCCAGGACTGTCAATACAGACATGTCAGGCTCCTTTCACAAGACGCCCCAAGACCCATAAATGCTGAAGGGTTCTGGGTGGTTAATATGTCAAAGGGAAAACCCCCGCAAGACCAAACTGCCATTTGTGATGCAGGATCCCAAGTTTTTCTTTAGGACCCTTCTGCAGTCTTTGGTTTCACTTCTCAATGCCTTAAATTAGAGCTGTGTTTGCTTCACATTTAAAGCTGCAAAAATACTAATTGTATAATGATAATGATTTAACCAGACTGTCAACTGCTTACTTTCCAGAGTGCAGAGTGGTGATTCTGTGATTATATTAGCAATCAATGAAGCACTTGCTTCTAATTCCTTTTTATCACCTACGTGACAGAACATCATTCACAGCAATTTTCTGTGTTATCGCTGCTTTTTTTATGAGGGCTACAGTCATTTTACATTTTACAGTTTTATCAAATTGCTTTAAAAGCTTGAGTTTATTATGAAAGAAATCATTGACTAGAAATAAAAATTGCAGCAGCTGTGTAACAAAGAAGTTCTTAGAAATCCGTGGACATCAACCAACTGTGCATAATTTTCTAAGGGATTTTAAATTAAACATATCCGCAGTACTGAATTTTGATTGATAGAGCTGATTATTCTCTTCAAACTTGCACCTACATGATACGTAGTGAGTACTTGAGGAAGAGTCTACCAACAACCATGACTCTCTACTCAAAGAAAAAACCCCTCAGTCTCAAAAAATTTAAAGCTTACCAGTGATTGGTTGGGTTTTCTTATTTCCTGTTCCAAGGATAAAATATCTCCTCAAGGAGAAAAAACACTTCTCTTAATCCTCTGTGTATTTTCCTTGTGCATTTTTATTATATAAAATATGCAGGTAAAATTCATGAAGAGTCAAATGAGAAGGCACCTGAAAACCTCCACCATGTGTTTCCTTTTCCATGTTATGCAGAAAAAAAATCTCATTTCCTATGCTTGGCCACCTGAGTCTTGTAAATAAACACCTCAACAGGGTAACTGGGGCATCCCTCTGATCTGAATTCCCTCCCAGACAAATGAATATGGTGTTTTCTCAAAAAGCCAGTCCTGTGGATTTGGAAACATCCTGATAAGAATGGCCAAATTCCTAGGTCCCCTGATTTGTGAGACTCCAAAGCAGTAGTTTACAAAAGTGAGGAAAGTGAAGTGTCACATCTTGAAATTTCAGGTAGTCTTGAGCTTAACAAAGAGGCCATAAGACTACTTAGAATCAGCCAGATTTCCTAAATTCCTATTCAAGCAATAGATGCACTAGCCAGTGAATTACCTAGTATTTCATCTGGCACTACAAAAAGTTTTATATTTCTCAGAGTTTGGATCAGATTGGCTAATCTTCACCTAAATTCGTGTGATTTATTGGCTAGATGGTGTGAGAAAAATCAAATTGTGGCCTGTATAATAATGAAAGAACTTTCCTGAGAAATGAAAACTTATTTTAGAATAACAGTTAACTCAATTTTAGCAAAACCAAAGCTTAACTGGAACTAATGTGGAGTTTACTGGGATTTGTCCAAGGCCAAACAGGAATGCTGAGACAGCTCATGATAATAAGAACAGATCTTAAGACCATCTTTAATTTTTAACAAAAAATAATCCCCATAAGTGAATTATCATCTGTATGTCAAAATGGTAAGATCCTATTATTTTTTAGGCAGATAAATTTCAATTATTTTGGTCTGTGAAAGAAGAATTTCTCAATAAACCATAGTAAATGGGTCTGTTCAACTACAAAATACTCCAAAAATCCCAAAGATAGCAAAACATGAGCTATTAATATAAAAACATACCAACACGTACTACAGAGTAATTTAATGTATTTTTATGCATCTCTGAGGTGTTCATTACTTAGTATTTTCATGGACACTGAATTTTTTCAAGATACAATTGAATGAGACTTGGAATGGTGAAATAAGCAACTGGTTCCTAATTACACATCACTGACTATTTTTGGAATATGGTCCTGCTAACTTGAAATAAGTAGAAAAAACTGTAAAACCTCTGCAGTAGCAGCTAGGATGTATTTTACAGCCTCTGAAACACACTGAGGAGAGAAAATTGTTTTTCATCCATGATATAGAAAGCTTTGCACTTCTGACTATAAAGACTTGAGCTAATTGTTCTTTTATTAAGGGCTTGAAAAAGCCAATAGGGTATTTTAAATCTTCCTGTAAAGAAATACAATTTTTTTAGACAACAGCTCTCTATTCTAGCTCTCAGCATGGCATCTTGCTAGGGAGAGAGATGACAATATTCAGCGTGACCTCATTAAAAAAGAGTGAGAGGGGTATATTTTCCCCCCTAGCTGCTCCATTTTCTCCCTGGGTTTTGCAGAGCTTACTGAAGAAGAGTCCTTAAAATGCCAAGAGCAGGTTTTAAATGTTACATACAAATTATTTTTAGGAGTGAGCATCCTTGATAAAATATTGCAATTCATGTATATGCAACATGTTAAGTATACTTCAGTGCTACAAGCTTGATTTACATTTGTAATAGATGATAATTAGTGTGCCAGGAGGAAAATCAAAGGAGAGATGACGATGTGGTGAAGAACTTGATTAGTGATAACTCAGAAGAGGATGAGACATGAGAGACAAGAGACACATCATCTTACACTTTTCTTTTATTGGACAAGGAGAGAAATATCGTTCCCAAGGGTGCCTTATTTGACTTAGTCCTTAAGAGAAATACCAGTTATCCTCAGGCCAAGCAAATTCCTAACCTGATAGACAGGGAATGGAGCAGAAGAGACCTCTTGTAAAACAGGAGGAAGCAGTCAGTGGACTGCTGTGTCACTTAGAGGCTCAGAGGGTTGGAATGGTCTATGGTGGAATTCACCTGAGCATACTGAGGGTGTCAGCAGAAGAGCTCATCAAGAAATTATTTATTATCAGTCCTGGTTAGATGGGAAGATGACTGGAAGTTGGCTAATGTGACACCATCCACAAGAAGGGCTAGAAGGAGGATCCAGGGAACTGCAGGTTTATCAGCCAGACTTTGATGCTGTGAAGGACTATGTAACAGATTACCTTGAGTATGATGCAGTGGCACATCCAGGACAATCAGAGTAGCAGGCCCAGCCAGCATAGATTTAGGAAAGGCAGATCCTGCTTGACCAACCTAATTTACTTTTCTGACCAGATGGCTGCCTAGTGGGTGAGGAAAAGGCTATGGATATACCTAGACTTCAGTTAATCCTTTCACACTGTCTCCCACACCATTCTCCTGGAAAAGCTGGCAGCACACAGCTTGGGCAGGTGCTCTCTTCACTGGGCAATGGACTAGCTGGACAGCCAGAGAATTGTGGTGAATTTTTCTACATCCAGTTGGTGGAGGGTCACTGCTGGAATTCCCCAAGGTTTAGTATTGGGGCCAGTCCTGTTTAATACTTTCATGAATGACCTGGGTGAGGAGATCAAGTGCACCCTCAGTAACTTCACAGAAGACACCAGGCTGGGTGGGAGCATCATTCTGCTGGAAGCTAAGAAGTCTCTGAGGAGAAATCTGGACAGGCTGGATCAGTGGGCTGAAGCCAAGGGTGTGAGATTCAAAAAGTCAAGGTGCTAAGACAGCACTTGTGTCACAACAAATCCAGGCATCACTACAGGCTGTGGGAAGAGCAATTGGAAATCTTCCCAGCAGAAAAGGACCTGGGGGATCTGATTGACAGCCAGCTGAACATGAGTCATCAGTGTTCCCAGGTGGCCAAGAAGGTCAATGGCATCTGGCCTCCATCAGCAATAGTGTGGCCAGCAGGACCACGGCAGTGATCATCCCCCTGTATTTCAAACTGGTGGAACCGCACCTTGAGTACTGGGTCTTTTCAAATCTTGATGTTTCTATTATTCCCCTTCTAAGGTGGGAGAGGGTTCTCGTAAGTTTTTCTCCAATGATACAATCATGAATCCCACAGCTGAAAAGTCTCTCCAGATCTCTAGAGTTATTAAAACTCGTTTGTCTCAGAGAAATGTCTTTGGTGAGTCCTGTGAAACCAGATTCCTCCAGGAATATAGTAAATATTTTCATATATCCGAAAAAGAATGCAGAAAACAATAACAAGCATCAGAAAATAGCATAAATATCTGATTTCATGCTAAAGTCAATATTTACAGAGGGTTTTTTACTTAAAAGCAAAATAGATCCATAAATAATGAAGACAGTCCCCAGACACACAAATATGAAATAAAAAAAAAAAAAAGGAAATACTTGCTTGGAGAAATAGAGAATAATTTAAAATATATTCACATAAAAATGTAAAAGAGAAATAACAGAGACAAAACAGAGTAGAAATGAATAAAATGAGAATTTCTTTGTAAAAGGTGAGAAGTTTTGGAAAATGAGAAGGGTAGGTGTTGAGTAGAGGCTAATTTTTGGAAAAAAAAAAGAAAGAAAATGGGTAGCAAGATGCTCTAAAACCAGAAGAAAAAAAAAATTTGGAAAAACCCCACCTAGCTGAATTTAAGAGTTATGTTAAAAGTAGGAAAAGGCTATTTGAATGTACGTTGGTATTAAAGAAAAAATAACGAGATGGATAGAGAGAAAAGAAGCATGGTCAAAAAAAACAAACAAACATGAGAATATGAAATGTACATTGAAAAGGCTCCTGACAAAAGTAGTAAAATAATCCATAGTACATCCCTCATTTTGTTAGGTTTTTCAACCAACTGGATAAAAAACACAGCAAATGTGAAAGTACTCAAAATAATGAAGATTAAAGAGTTCCTCTTCAGATTTCCTGATCAGTAGAAGGAAAAGCAAAAAAAATTGATGAGAAAGTGAAGGACAGCAAAGTGACTTGAGAATGGATGTTGCGAGGGAATTCACAGATCCATGACTTCAATGACAGTTTCAAGAAAGGTGTATGATTTAACCCTGGTGTCTGGAATCAGGGCTAACACTATTAATAAAATAAAAGTTGAGAAGCTCTCTGTGAGAAGATCAGACACTTTTTTCTGTACTTTTTACATCCCCATGAGCAACTATCATATCTGAATTTGATTAGATCATATCAAATCTATAGTCATCTGTTTGTTGACTAACTACATTTACTCTGTGAATGACTTCATGATGGCAGAAAATCCAACCTTTTGTCTGTTTTATTGTGATTTAGGTTTATTATTTCTAGTTCTGATATGCTACTGAATACCTGATTTTACTGGCTATTCTCTGGGGTGATACTTTGACATAGTCTTCTGTGAAGTTGCTGGTTCAGTACTACAAGGCTGTTATGATGCAATGATCCAAGTGATCCGCGCTCATTTGACTGAGTTTTCAGTACTTTGAAACAACAATCATATTCAGCTTTTAGTGAACTTTCAAAGCATCTTTGATGCTGAAATCTCCAGAATAAAAGTGTCACTGAAAAATCACCACGTTTGGTTTTATCGTGTCAAAACAAGGCAACGGGGGGGTTTAAGCATGCTTTTAATGTATCTCACCAATGTCACTTTATGAATCAGTTTATCATAAGTCTTCTAGCTTCTGACCAAAGAAAAATCAAGAGTTTAGTCAAAATCAAGAGTCAAACTGTTGTAACTCAGAAAGATGGAGCAAATTTATGGGTTTCCTGGCACAGCAATATTTTGACCTGCCAACAGTTACAAATTTAGGTACGACAGAAAGTACAGTTTTGAAAATATGCATCAGTATTTGGCTTAACACATTAAAATATGACATTTTTGTGTTGCATTATTTTCAATTTTTCATGTATAAAATTATTTGCAATTTGACTATCACAATTTTAGAAAACTTCTCTATAGAAATTTACAACAGTGTACATAAGACATTACTCTGAAAACTAAATATCTAATCATTACAGTAATTTCCTGCACCTACAGTAGAAAATAATGCCTGTGCATAATTTCTTTATTTTGTTTGTTTAACATGTGGTTGAGCATTAAACTTTATTAGCAATCAAGACATTGAGCAAACCAAAATAATTAATTTTGTCTATGCTCATTATTGTGCTCTTTATGGCCCTAATTTTGATTTTTTTTTCTAAGTAGTAGAACTACTAAAAATGCTGTTAGTTTCCTTGTGTTTCATGTAATGTAATGCTTATTAGAAGTAATTAGCTGCAGCAGAGAACCTTCCTTTTATTTTACATCATTTTGTATGGCTCATAAAAAAATCCTTTTTTCTGAGCAGATTATTGACTTTTTGCTTACATGTCCTACACATCAAAGAGAAAGTGCTTTTCTTTTTGCATTAACTTTTTCATTTGATGAACACTTCTGAAGACAGAGTTATGATAGCACATAATTTCTATACAATTTGGAAAATATCATATTAATATTTTTGAACTAGCATTAACACTCTGTTAACTAAAATTTTTTGACATTTTAATTTAAAAAAAAATTAACTAAATTCTTTTTTGACATTTCATATATACATAGTTTCTCTCCTTAAGATATAATAAATGGAATTTTCTGGCGTTCCCTCAGTAACGGTCATAAATTCTAACATGCTAAGTTGGATTCTTAATATGATATTCATAATTCTTTATGCTTCATTTAAAAGTATTTTGTTTACATGATAGAAAAGAAGAAAGGAAGACAAAACCAAAATTTAAAAAGACAATAATACAAGTTGTGATATCCACAAGCACCAGTTCTATTTTAGTGCATTCTAAGAGCCCCAAACCATCTATTTCATTTTATTTTTGACTTCTATCATCATCAAAATAACCTAAGTGTCTGTATGGAAAGAAGAAAATACAGTCCACCATGTGAGGGGAGAAAATGAAAGAAACAGAATCAGTACCATAAAGC
Source organism: Cettia cetti (assembly GCA_013401135.1). Lineage (NCBI taxonomy): Eukaryota > Metazoa > Chordata > Aves > Passeriformes > Sylviidae > Cettia > Cettia cetti. Next base: position 6,273 of record VZUI01056536.1, on the reverse strand, counting down.
AACACCGTTTAATATACTTATTACCCCCCAGTTTATGTTCTTTGGCTTTAAAATTTGTCATATACAAAGGTTATCAAATCTGTTTGTTTAGTTTTTCTGAAAATATATGCTAGAAAAAATGGTGTTTCTCTCTTCTCTTCCTCCTCATATATCATGGTACGGTTCACCTAAACACTAGCAGCTCTTTATCTTCTACTATAGGGAGAAGGAAGCAGTCTTAAAAGCATAAACCTTTTTGCCATTAGCATCATTATCCCTATGATGTGCCCCAAAATGTTCAAATTCTATGTATTTTTCTTTTGTTCCTTAGTATATTTTAGAATATATATATATTTTTATTTTGTTATTCAACTTAGGATGATGTCACCATGCATTATTGATGTTTTATTTCTAGTGTATTTTCAGTTTGTAAATGTATTTTATATGTCCCATCCTTTCCCTCCAGTCTGTGGTTTCCCTTTTCCTCTCCTCTGTAGCAACAAAAGTCATAGTTATCAGCTCTGTAATAGACCTGTGTGCCTCTTGCTAACAATATCTGTTTAACTTGCTGATTTTGTCACCACCTTAGTTTGCATGACTGTGTCAACTTGTGTTGGATAAGTGTTCTATAACCTTTGTCAGGTGATCTGATAACATGATAATTACATTAAACAAAGACCTGGTCAGAAGAGAGACAATAACAGGTAGAGGACACCAGTGACTTGCTCAGTGAACTGAGAACACAGAATTGGCTGCTACCTGGGGCATTCAAGGACCCAGCCCTCAGGAATATGCTGTCTATCTACTGTCTGCACTGAGGGAATGCAGCAAACAGACTGCAGATACTGAACTCACCTGGGTCCTGAAGATTTAGGAGATGTCAATCTCCAGCAGCTTTGTGAAACAATAATTGATTTTATTCAGAGGCAGTGTCCACTGTCCCTTAAGAAACACTGTAAATAACTTGCTATCATCTTATGTCTGTATTTGTTTCACTGTAACAGTTCCCATGCTGTTGAACTAATATTCAACCTAAAATATTCTTTACATCTCCCAGTAATCTCTTTTACCTCTGTGTTGGGTCTAGCTGAGTTGGAGCTCATTTTCCCATCACAGCCCTATTAGTGCTGAGCTTTCCACACTGGAAAGGTGTTGATAGCATCCCAGTGCTCTGGATACTGCTGAGCAGCACTGGCTCTCTAACATTTCCCATCAAAGGCTTAGGAGTGGGCAAGATGCTGAGAAGGGACACAACTAGCCCAGCTGATTCAGTTTAAACACAGAGGTATTCCATACTGTATGATATCAATTGGGATATAAAAGCTAAGCAAAGGAGGAGGAACAGGGTGGGGCATTTGTTATTTACAGTGTTTGTCTTCCTGGGCAACTGTGACATGTGCTGAGGCTTGCCAGCAAGTGGCTGAAGAGCATTCACTGATGGGAAGTACAGAATAAACTTTTCTTTTTCCTTTTTGATTATACATATGCAAACTTTCCCTCTTTCTGCTTCAGTTAACTGCCTTAATTCAATCTATGCGTTGTTTTCTGTCTTATTTTCTCTCCTCTGTTCCACTGGGAAAGGGAGTGATTGAGGAGCTTGGTGAGCACCAGGCATCCACCCAAGGACAACCCACTAAGGCTTCCTCATCTCACGTGTAAAAACCTATGTGTAGTGTCATTCCTCCCCTCCTTTTTTCTTTATTCTTTTTTCTCATGCGAAGTCAAGCTTTGTGTGCTGAACACTGGTTTTGTTTCTCCTTCAGGCTCATTCATTCATGGATTATTTTATTTTTCATACACAGGGGAAAATCCATCAGTGTTATATTGGCTACATTCTAGAAAAAGCCTGTGTGGCAGTCTTTGCTAGCAAGAAAAGGAGCCCCAAAAGTAATTAATTTTCCATAGATGAAATGTCAGTGTCTTATTCATGCCAACAGTGCCAATATTAGCTCTCTCTGCAGTACAGTGTATGGATCTGCTGTACATAGCAGCTGGACCCTACTTCTTCAGTTTTACAGTGGTGCTCCTGACACTATAAGAGGTAACTGCCTTTCAAATTTAATTTCAGTCCAGTTGGAGGTTTTTGTGCTTTGTTTTTATTTTTTGTTGTTGTTGTTTTGTTTGTTGTTATTATTGTTATTGTTTTGGGGTTTGTGTTTCTTTGGGTTTTTTATGTTTGGGTTATTTGTTTGTTTTATTTTTCTTTAAATAGGTAGGATGGCCTTTGCACTACTTTGTTTCCCAGTCAGTATAACTCCTTCACTCGTTTTATCCCTGCTGGAATACTGAAGTAAATATTAAAATACGTATGACACATTGAATCTAAAATCCTTACCCAGCATCAGCTGTGAAGAGGCTTGACTGCCTCATACTCAGACATCTGTACTATATAAGTCCAAGTGAAATGGGGTATAACCTTTCTCAGTGCCTGAAAGAAAACTCATTTGGATTGTACAAACTTGGACTTCTTCACAGCACATCTGTTTCCAAATTGTTTATGACAAAGCCTGTTAAATTATAAACCTCCACTTCCATTATCCATTTTTTATTTGGTAGAGAATATGATGAGTCTGCAACTCAGATTCTATTACAGATGCTGAGAAATCTTCAGAGGTTTGTGTCTAAGAGCTGTCCACCCCCCTTAAAATATGCTAACACTTTCAGCATTTTTACCAACTGTATTTCATGTCATAAAACCCAGCAATCTTCAAACAGTATATTGCAAGTAGTTCAACCTCCTGTTTCTATACAAAGCAATTAATTTGCTGCTGTATTGAGCCACTAAAAGAAGTCATTCCGGCAACTCTTTGGAAATTCTATGTTCTCTCCTTAGCACAATACTGTCACATAAGAAATACTACTGTTCATGTCACAGTCTAGAGATTAGGCCAGTTTGTGTGATAAAAAGGTAATCAGTCATAAACTCCCTGAAAGGCCATGGACAAATATCTGGAAATGACAAAGGATACTTGTTAGTCTCCAAGTTACACCTCATCTTCACAGATGTACAGTAAAGTCAACATCATATTTCAGTTATCAGGCACACATACTCCTTCCAATCCTTTTAACACTTTTCATTTTTAGAGTCCTCTTCAGCTGCCCAGTGCAATATAAACCGTCTTTCACAAAACATTTCAGTTACAGAAGATGCTAGGATGTCTTTTGAAATAATAAGTAGTTACTTAAATTAAAAAAACCCAAACCAACCAAACAAAGAACCCCACCCAAATTCCTTGTATTACATATTTTGCATAATTATTAAAATCAGAACATTCCATGGATTTCAGGTACTTTAAATGAATCCTGACTTTAATAATATGAAGCATCACGTTTTCTCTCCATTACCTTTACCTAAGGTTAGAGCTGCACTTTATGCCTAGATGGTTTAAGTCACCTACTTTTCAGTGATAAAGAAATTCAATTTCTTTTAAACAGTGGCTCACTGTGCATATGTAGAGAAGAACCCTCAGTATAAAAGAACCTGAGTTTTCCAGGGATATAAGAAGCCATAAGGTTAAAAATAAGAATACTGGAGTTTAATAGTGTTCAAATAAGAGAGTATTAGTATTACTTTAAACTAGACCCCTTAGCTAAGCTTTGCTCAGGGTAGTAGTAGTAGCAGTACAAATTTATGTGGTACAACTGTGTATAAACTGTTAATTTATAATGTCCTAAAAATACAGGAACATTAGTAGAAAGCTACAACATAGAACAGCTGTTGCTTGTTGCCTTCAGTCTTGTTCATGCTGGGTAGGAATTACACTAGATGTAGTTTAATTGCAATCCACCTGGATTACTCCAAGGCTTAACTGAACTCACAATGTAATGACAAATTTTAACAAAGACAGGTTAGGATCTCACAAGTAGTTTTTTTTTTTCTGTTGGTAAAATTTATTTAAGCCAGCTCCATCTTTTTCTTTCTTTTTTCCTCTGCTTTGCTACTCCTCAGGATGCAGGCTAGTACCCACCTGCTTATGAAAAACATATCTGTACATGTGCTTCTAGGAAGTGCTGCAATACTGACTACTAAAATAACAAGCATAAACAAACAAACCCCAATCCTTTGGAATATTAGAAGTTATAATCTAGGCTACCAAATTTTAGCAAAAAATATGATATTAATCTAATTATTTTTTATTGTTCAAAAATGTTCAATGAACATATTTTGTTATTGAGCTTAAGGATGCTTAAGTTGCTTCCTTTCTATATTTGCAGGTGGAAGAACTGAAAAAAGGAATTTTTACTTGTGTATTCCATATCACGGATGTGATGCACGCATACCTAGTATTTTACATTCATCAAAGTTCTTATTAACAAGCAAACCAACTCTGATCAATATGCTCCTGTCTGAATGAACTATTAAAACAACTGTCCATGGTGTAGTACTATATTTGGATCAGCCTCTAATACAAGCCAGGGGTTTAACTCTGTGGCTAATTCTGTGGTCTAAATTACTATGATACTAACTTCCTTTCAATATTTTGCCCATTTGTTCCTCCTCCAAGACCCTCCAAGATTTTCTGCCTCTTTTCCCCTTCCACCTTTGTTTCATTATTTCTCTTTTAAGAATATCTAATAATACATATTTTTATCAACAGGTTTTTATAATTACACAAACAGTAAAGTTTCTTGTCTGAAGAGACACACAGCCTGAAAATATTTCTAGTGATTGAATAAATAAATGAACATGAAGTAAATAGATTGGAATGAGACAAGCATGTTATTGACTTTGAAAAGAAATCCCTAAATTGTTATTAAATATGTATTAATTAAAGTCCAATATTAATACAACATGAATTAAAATACAAATGATGCAAAAAAGGATTATGTATAAAATGTATTATAGTTGTAAATGCTAAATTATAATGATTTGAGTAATCAGTTACAAAATTTTTCCATTGAACATTTTGGTACTGCTTATCAAATGAGGCTAGGCAGGCAATAACCATTAAGTATGAAACCTATAAACTAGCATACCCCAAGGCATAAGAGAGATTGAATCATTAAAACTAAATTTACCCTCTATCAAAAAAAAAACCAAAAAAAAAAAAAAGCTTTGAAAATTTTGCTTAGATATGAGATGAATTAAGCAAAATAGAAATTGCATGGCTTGAAAATTTTATTAAATATTGCTTCCCCTTTGCCTTCCTCTTCACTTTCCCTTTCCCCTTTCACTTCCTGAAAATGAATTGCAGGCAATACTAATAGATTTCTGTGTGGATTTTTTTCATATTTTGAAGGTAATTACATTTTTTTTAATTAGTCCTAATTTGCATTTTAATTTTACAGTCATCACAATTAAAAACAGAATACAAGAATTGCAACTGTGTTCTTAGTTCTAGTGACTTTTAACATTACTCCAACCTGAGCATTCATTATGGTACTCTTGCCAAATGTGTGAAGTAAACTGATGCTTCATACAGCATAGAATATGGTGTGTCCAGAAACTAAAATTTAATTTTTAATCTGAAAATTTTATCAGCAATTTTGGACCATCTGACAGAAATATATTTTGCTTTTAATTTTAGCAGTTGTGGTAAACCATATCCTTCCACCGTGCTGGACTGCAGAGAAGGGAATAATTTAAATACAATTTAATTAAGTATTTTCCAGAAGAATTGTGGCGTTTTCTTTTTTCCCTGTCCGCACCTGTCCTGCGCTGCTTTGCCACTCTCCAAGGCAGCCCGTGGCCACGACGACCTCGTGTCCCGCCGTGTCCCCACGGAGTCCCCGCCCTGAGAGCCACAGCACTCCCGTGGTCACGGCAGCAGCCACGGCAGCCTATTCTGCTTGGAAATTGCGCCCAGCCTCCACGCAGACTCGCCGCAGCTCACAGCACACATGCGTCGTCTGCCGAGCTGATGCTAACAGGGGGCGTGGGGTACAGCTGTTCCTGTGTGATGGTTTCAGTGTTTGCTATCTTTTGAGGTATAACTAGGAGAACCCAGCATAACAAAACAGGCCTACCTTAAAAGTTATAAAGATAGTTTATTCACACACACTAGGAAGAAAATAAGAAAAGAAAAAAAAAACGCCACACAAACATTCAAAACATCCTTCCTTCCCCCCACAATTATTCATTTTTTAATACACAACATAAAGAGACAGCCTGTGATTTTCAGTGAGTTTTGCCATTTGAAAACAATCTTTCATTAATTCTTTAGGAGGGGAGTTTCTCTTAGAGTCATGGATACCACTGACAACCTAGAACAATTCTCTTGTGCATTTTAACTGTCACAAACACAGCCAGAAAAAAAAAAAAAAAACCCAAAAAAAACCCCCTGGTTTGTGACC
>VZUI01056534.1:0-17839 GCA_013401135.1 Cettia cetti | reverse complement strand
GGATGGATGGATGGATGGATGGATGGATGGATGGATGGATGGATGGATGGATGGATGGATGGATGGATGGATGACTGTTGCACCTTCACCATCAGCAGCAGACATCTCTGTCTCAGAGAGCATAACTTGGCATCACAGGGTGACACTGTGGAGCAGCTTGAGGGCCTGTGGATGGTACCAACCTCTAAACCCAGGGTGAGGATCAGTAGAGGAATTCTAGTTTCTCAGTGCTTTACAAGAAGTATCAACTGAAGCTTCTCTGGATCTCAGCAAGAAGAAGCTGATCACAATCCTTTTTTGTTTATTGTGTACTGGCACAGAGCAGGGGGAGCTGGTCTATAGGCATTGGAATGTGCCTTTGGAGTCTGGTCTTCACAGCTGGGCAAATAGTTCTTGAGTACTGCCAGATATGAACTGGCTGTCAGGCATGATGTCTTATCAATAGATTCTTTAGTCCATATTTGTAAAGACTGATGCTTAAAGTAGGAGGATTTCTTACAATTTGGGAGTGATACTTCTGTGTTTACAACCCAAGCTATGAATTCTTTGGAAAACCTTCTCTCTGTGTCATTTCCCACACAGATATTTCTCTACTCCACAGTCATTTTCCTATATCCTCTCATTCTATTGGTCTGAGTTCATTAATGGCATGGGGATTATAATTAAAACATTACATTTTTAACAACTGTGAAGTAGCTCTGATTGCTTGGAAATAGGTGTATAATTTCTGTCCTAGGATATTTGTGCTCCCACTGTTCAGAGCGTGGCAACACCAGGTATCAGTCACATTGAAAAGCCACTAACCACAGAACTTCACAGAGCAAGGATGGCAACCAGAGCATGTGTGTCTACCAGCAGCTTCCACACCACAGACTGAGCCTTCACTGAGTTTGTAACGTCCATGGGTCAAGACCATAAATGCAGAATATGGAGGCTTCATAACTTTGATTCCTAGTTCATAGTGTTCAACAGACCCAAGAAAATGGCCTTTGTCATTCTGAAATCAGTTACATCAATACAAAGCTATGTATGGGGATGATGTCACCCCACCAAAGTGTACTTGTAATGAACATTCATATAGGTAATTACAAAACTGAAGGATAAGCTGTTCCTTGAAATACTTAGGCAAATTTATTCTGCCTAATAGGAAAATTTGGGATGGCTAGAAACTCAGACTAGTCCAAAATCTGCAGAAATTAATGTAATGGAAAAATTCCATGAAATGACCTCAGCATTGTTTATAATGCAAATCATCCTTCCACTGAAGAAGATTTTTCCCTATTTTTAAATCCATGAACTCCCCCATTTTTAAAATGTGTCTCCTTACCTGATGCTTGTACAAGAAAATACTACAAGAAAATACTACTTCTGCTCTTGTCTGCAGAAGACAGAGGTTCACAGGCCTCTTCTTCAGGACAAGAGATAAAGTCATAATTCACAGAATTTATACTCAGTAGCAAACTTCCTTGCATTTAATGGTGCAGTTTGTGCAAGGATGTCCCCAGATATCCTTGAAAAGATACTGGAAAATACCCAAACACAAAAAACCAGACAATAAGTCAAACAAAACAACAAAAATTGGACCATGCAGAGAAGTAGAATAGTCCAGCTGAGATATTATGTAAACTTTATGTCTGACTGCTCACTCAGCTGGAGAGAGCTGCTAACAACACGCCCTCTTCTTAAATAACAGAGGAAGGGTTGGCTCTGGGAATGCTGCCTGGCCTTCTGCCATCTTCAGCTTCCCCAGCCACCCTCAGCTGGAATAGGTCAGGTTCCTTGTTCTGTGGGGGAGCAGCACAAGGGTACTCAGCTGTGCAGAGCAGCGATGGAAGCTGGCACCATTCCATGGATTTTGAGAGTTACATGGGAAAATGCCAAGCCAAGATCCTGCCATATGTCTTTGCATATCTGATTGAAGAAATACCTATAGATTTTGAATTTTTCTGTTGCAGATACCATATCTGGTGATGTTTGTTTTAGTTAGCTAAGCTTGCTAATCTGACTGTAACAGAAATGCAGATGTTAAGTGCCATTATACTTTAATAATTATGCAGGAAAGCTTAAATATAATTTCTGCATCATTTTATATCAGCTGCTAGAACAATAGATATAGCTTGGGCTCGTTTAATACAAAAGGATTCAATTATAGCCTACTGAAAACCTTGAATTCATTATATCTACCAATACATGTGATTTTTTAATAAATAGTAATTGAATGTATTTTTTTTCTTCTTTTTTTTGTTCAAGCAGCCTTTCAAATGACTGGATGCAAAGCTAAAACTGCTCTTCTCAGTGTATTTTGGATAAATGTGGGTGATTAATGAGTGAATATATGCAAGATTATTAAAATCCAGTTTAATAACAACACCTGTATATAGAAGTATAGCTGTTTCCTCTATCAGGGAATTAAATTGAAACAGGTAATGAAGTCTGTTACTCCTTCCACTGTTGGAAGACAGCTGCCAAACCAAAACAGACCACAAATTTCAGGGAAGGATTTGGAGAAAGGGTTCAAATGACTGTATCTATCAAAATGTTCTGCATTAAGGAAGACGGTGCTAAGGCATTTTGTGAATACACTTTATCAAGAAGTTTCAAGTGCTTAGGGAAGAGTCCTGCTTTTGGTCTTACAATTCACATTCAGTTTGGATTTAAATTTTCTGCTCCCAGCATCAACATCCCATTATGTTATTCCCCCACATCACTAAAGAATGTACCTGCTGTTTTTCCCTAGCCAAGACACTAAGGTCACTTTACCTGCTGTGTTCCTGCTCAGCCAGAGGTAGAGCATTTCTAAACAGAATGTGAGGTAAATTAGAAGTACATTTTAAAAATATCAGGGAAAATTAAAAGCTAATTTAGTTAAAAATTATTTCTGTCAATAGTGGTTCAGGTGAAATGTAAATAAGGGCACTGGTTTCAACATTTGTCCATAGACAGTCAGTGTGGTAGATGAAAGCTTGATAGTTGTTTTTATGAACTGCAGCAATTTAAAAAAGTGATGTTCAATTTATTGAGTAAAATTAGTTTCTTGTGATCTGGTATGGTAATAAGAGTAAAGAGATGATTATTTTATAAAATATATGCTGCCATTTGGTATTTGGTCTCAGTCAATGCTACCATAGAAGTGTGTCCTCCATTATCTGAAATTTTCCCACTGCAAGGTCCCTTCAATTATGAAAATATTTTTAGCCAGGAGCTATAGTGAAAATTCAATATAAATTATATTCAGTGTATGTACTAATAAAGATTCATAGAATAATCTGCTGTTAAAGCACTTTCTGTCAAAGCTTAAATATGCAGAACTATGCAAAACTTAACAAATGTGAAAAATAAGTGCATCAGCATGGAGATATATATGTGCACATGTATTACCTACCACATTTAAAACATTATCAAAATAAATATTGGTATTACCAATGACATTTTGGAACCTGCAACTCAACATACTGGCAGTGATAGGTTTCAGAATTTGTAACAGAGGTTACGGCTGTGTGTGGAGAGATGAGAAACAAGTTGAATTGACTTGGGAAAGAAATCCCAGTCAATAAAGTAAGGTAGGCCCTAAGGTGACCGGAATTGCCTTTGGGACAGAACTGTCTTCTTCTACTGATCAGTGGGGAGACCTAGGGGAAGCTTGTGCCACAGTCAGTGCTCTCAGACTGCAAAAGTAGAAAGCTTTTTTAACCTGTTACTTGGACCTAAGGGTGGAAGATTTAGCTGTTTAAAGTGCTCTCTAGAATTGAAATTCAGTTATTCTTAGGTCTGTGTTCAAGCAGCATCCAGCACCTCTGCTCACAACTCACTGTTTACTGCACAATCTTGCAACAAAGATTTGGTTTCTGCCCCAGAGGTTTTGCAATTCATTTTTTTCAGTCTGTAAATATACTTTGTTTGTAACAAGAATGTTATTTCTTGTTATTATGACATTTAAAGGAGGCAAAATGAAAAAAAAAAAGTGTTTTTAAATATTTGGTTTGTTTCTATGTGGCAAAGAAATCTTTCTATTTTAAAATATTTCTATTTATTTGGAGGAGGATGTTGATAGAGTCATGAGTGAAGGGATGGATTACATGTACGCAACAGGCAAGGAACTGTCCATGGCAAAGGCAGTGTCCTATCAATAGTCTGGAGATGGATTTTGGGTTTAATTCTTCTCATCCATTCCAAACATTTTCACTTTTTGTAGAGAACATTTCCTTGAGAAAATGAATAATGTTTTACGTGACATTTAGGCCAGCTATTTGTGTGCTGTATCCTACATATCAACATGGTCTTTGTGCCTCACTTTCTTCCCTCTCCTTAACTTCTTTTCTGCTGGAATTTTCTGAGGTTTTGACACTATGGTAGAAAGCAACTAGTTAGACTTTCCCACACTCAGCCTAGTTCCAGCAAAACTTACCTGCTTGTGCTTGCCAGAGTTGTGAACTAACCTTGCTTGTGCCACAGACATGCACTATAACTGAGCAGCTGTCACGGTCCTATCCAATATTTTCATTGTGACAGAGCTTCTTTGGCCAGGGATGGGTGTGGAATGGTCTCTCTGTTCTTCCCTTACCACACTTCTGTAAACCTGTGCTATCACAGGGGTTCTGAGTCTCCCAACTTTGAGATGGTGGGCAGGCATGGTTAAAAAAACCAGTAGTGTTAGAAATCTTCATTTCCCAGGGACCTGTGAAGTGTGATGGCCAAGGGAACTGGAACAAGACATTGATTGTGGAGCCATAGTCATAAGGAGAGTGCTGTGAGAATTAAAATATAACTCTGGTTTTGCTTCCTATAAAGTGTTTGTTAATATTTCTGTGCTTATTTACTTTTATGAGTGTAAGTTTCTATTTTACATGTATATTTTATTATTTGTTTTTAAAAATCCCTGTCATTATCAATATATGTTAAAAAAAAAAAACTTTTTCAAAAAGGGAAAGCTGTAGAAAAATATGTTTTGACATATTTTCAGAAGAGGATCTCTATTGACATTTTTCAGAACAGGATTTTATTTCAAAGATGGTGAAAGCTTGAATTATGCTTGTATGCCACACTACACTGCTCTTCTTTTATCCCATAGATTTAGTATGTTATTGCTTGGAAATAATTATAGGGTACAAAGATTAGAGCCATGAGAAATGCACATTTGAAAAAAATTTCAAGACTGTTCACAAAACTGAAGACACAGCTCACGACATGTTCATCCTTGTGCAAATTCTTCCTTTGTAAATGCTGCCAAGGTCAATGTCAGCTTGAATTCTTTAATGCATACTGTAAGTGCAAGCGATGCAGATTAGATCTGCCCAGAGCTATTCCTATTTGTTCATCCAGCTTTTAAAAACGTTTGTGTTCTTCTATTAAAAAAATTTCCATTAAAGAAATCAGCAGTCCAAGCTTGTATCAGGTCTTTCATTATATTCATTCTCCACCTACCCTTCATTTTCCCCCCAAAATATATACGAACAAGTTTCCATCTGCACATTGCTGAATGTATTTTCATGTTCAATAACAACAGCATAATGTATTTCCTGCATTTTCCAGATAAGTTAATGAAATTAAATTATGCACGGAGTAAAAATAGTTCAGTGTTAGTACTCATTATGGGAATCTTAACATTTACTAAAATGCTGAACTAATACTATTGAACATGGAATTGTATTTTAATTGCTCTTATCTCTAGGATGAATCTTTACCTTTATGTTATTAAGGGCACAAAGTAATCCCAAGTGCAGCAATATTTCATGCAGTCCAACTAATTTTATTAAAACTCCTGTTTTTCTGAAGCTTCCTAGGAAAGAGGGAGAGGAAAAACAGGGGGAAGGAGAGAGAAAATAGTCCCTCTTGATATGATTTCTTAAATTGTGAAGTCAAATGAAATATTGTTTGGCTATTGAGAGATTTTAGGGCCAAATCTTATACTTTTTTTTGTATCAAGTTGTTTTTCTCTAACAAAAAAAAAAAATAATTGGGAGATGTGTGTCTGATTTTTTGAGTTTGTGAAATTTTCAGCCTGTTAGTAGCTGGTTTCTCCTTCCCTTGAGAGAATACATTCATCTCAAGGACAGTGAATGTAAGCAAACTTTCTGTTTTTTCATAACACATCTAGTTTTCCCATAAGAACCTTCTCACAGATGTTGGTTCTGTTATTTAACCAATGAAGCGAAGTGCTGTCTTTGTTTAACCAATCATAGGGTTCCTTAGAGCAGCATTTATAAAAAGGCTGTGTGAAATTGAAAGAAAAGCCTTTCTGATCTTTCTTTTACCCGGAGTCAAGCTCTTCATTTCGTGTCCAACAGCGACAGGGAGAAAATTTAAATCAGCCTGATTCCTAGAGATCTTTAGGAGATTCCTTATAGATTCCTAGGTCCTTATGGATGGATTCCTGGAGGTACTTGTCTATACATTGCTTCTGGGGCAATCACAAACAGGAGTAGTAGGAGTCTGTCAGTGTTTGCACCAGAATTTGTACAGAGTAATTTGTGGCTTTGCCCTTGGCAATCTCTTCCAAAGAGCTCAGGAATGTCTCTGTAACAGCAGATGAACACTTTTGGACACTACTGGTGTCAAAATCTGTCATAAATATTAACAACTTGTTCAGGAAAATTGTGGTATCAGAGGTTTTCTATCATCATCAATAATTCTGGTCTACCAAAGAAAGTGACATCGGGCTTCCCAATTTGAAAACAGTTGATACTGTTTCACTGGCACTAAGATATCTACATTTCAGGGAGATGATGACCTTAAAAATATTCCCCTTGATTGCCATGTTAGTAAGAAGCTCATGTCATCTGGCTTTACTTTGGAAAAAAGCAGTGGGTTTTTTAAAGTTTAAACTACTATTTTCTTCTGTTTCCTGCTCACTCAACTCTCCTTGCTGTGCTTATTGCTGCTGCTGGTCAAGCTGACCCTGCCATTGCCTGTTGATACTGCCAGGCTGTCTGTTGTGGCACTGGCTTGGGATCCATGGCAGGATGCTGGATCTGTTTCTCCCACACTTGTCCCCTTCTGTACTGGTGCTGTTCTCACAGTGCTTCTGTGAGTTACTGACAGGTTATGTCATACTTATTCCTTATAGGAAAAGTGATCTCCCTTAAGACTGTGCAATAGGTTATTTTTTGATTGGAGGCTGAGACAAACTTGAAAAGTATTGCCTGAATTGGAGGGGGATTTTTTTGTTGTCATTTTTTTGGGTTTTTTTAAAATATTTTCTTTTTGTAGTAGATTTATTTATTTTTAGAGGTTTTCTCAATGCAGTGGAAGACTGAAGAAGAGTCATTGTTGATCAAAGAAACAGTTAATTCAACATCAAACATAACATTTTGTTTCCAGTGGAGATTGTGCTAACAAAAATAAACAATAGAAGTATGGCACTAAAAGTTAAGCACCAGTTTCAAAACTGGCCAGGAATATTGCCCTCAGGGAGTAGTCAGAACATTTACACAAAATGTAGGGGGCTCACATTTAAATCCTCCCTCAAGAAACATCACTTCTTCAACTTCTGCCTGCCTAATGCATGTTCTAGATGTCACATTGTGTGGGTGTAACTTTACTCAGTCCTTCGACTGCAGACATTCTACTTTGTATAATTATTTTAATAGGAACTGACAGCTGCTTGTTCTACCTTCACAAGAAGTGTGTGTGAAACCTGTTACATCATTCTCAACTTATGAATTCTCCTCCCTCGTGAATATTTGCACAAGATGAAAGAGCCTCAGAAGAAGAAACTGGAACCACTTACATGAGAAAGCATTACAGCCACTGCAGAGGTGCCATACCGTGTTCTGAGATACTGTTTCTGAAATCCCTGTTCTTAAGTGTACACTGTTAAACTGCTGTTATCTCCATGTGACCTTATTGAATATAATTCCAAACGGTTTTGTTTGTAATAAAGAAGTTTTATATTCCTTGTCACTGAGTTCTAAACTGTGCAGAGAGCACAGTGACCGCTGGAGCGGGAGCTGTGCATGTATCAAGACAATTTCTTCACTGTCTTGATCTCAGCAGTTAGCATCAGTTCTTGAAGAAGGATTAGTTTCTGAATCAATGATATTAATAGTGAGTTGCCACTCCTCAATAAAAATTGACTCCTTACTAACTGTTTGATCACTTCAGTTTTTAGACAACTTTAAGTTGAAGTATGTGAAACTAAGTACTCAGTTTCACTGGGATCCACTCCACAGAGAAGTCAAATCCAAGTATATCTGCTTAGAAAAGTTATGATTTTGGTGTTATTATGGTATATAACCTTTTAAAAAGCTTGCAATATATTCTTAACTAATGAGGGTCTCCAAAATGTTCTCCTTGTTCCAGTCTGATAGTACCAAAAAAACGAATAAAAATCTTAGACTTAGCTATAACTAAACTGGGGATGTTATTCCAAGCCATGCTATTTCTGTTCACTGTCATGATGCTCTGATATTTGCTGCTTAAGGTTATTTGCCCAAAATACTTCTTTTGAAAACCCAAACTGTGGGATAAGTCTGGGTCCAACCCGTTTTCACAGGCAACACATTTTCACTGCTTGAATCACAGCTTTCTTCCAGCACCACCTCACCCATTCAGGTAGTGAGACTAAGGTGATGGAGTTGAACAAATCCCATTATGAAACATTATTTTTACTTTCAGTGACAGGAAAAAAAAATAATATTGAAAGGTAAGTCCTCTAGTCATGAGTATTTTGAAGCAGAAGTGCAACTCTCCTTTAAGCTGCCCCTCTCATGAGCTGAGCTGTCTAAACAAGTAAAGGTCCTCTTTTTTATATTTAGTCCAGCAATATCAGGTGATGAACCACAGCATTTCGGGATTATATCCATCTATGAAATCATACTAACTGAGCCTATTGGAAGCTTTCTCCCTCACACTGTCTTCATATTTAATTAATTTAGAAAACTGGCTTCAACTTCTCCTTTCCTTCTATATCTTACTCCACATTATCATTTTTGTCCAGAAGGATGTTATCTTTTCATTTCACTTTTACAGAAACATTTTTAAACTTTTTTTTATTCTTTTGCCTGTATCAAATGCTTTTGTATCCACAGTTAAAAGCTGTGCTGAATTTGAACTAGTCTTTTGGAAAATGCTGTAATTATAAGTTGTTTATTCAGAATGTCATGTCTCAGAACCGTTCTTTTTGTTATGAAGACTGGTGATCTGATTGTCAAGATCCCTACTGTCAATCTTATCAACAACTTGCAAATTTCTCTGTCATTTTCTCAGTTTAGTAAACCAGTTTTAGGAGAACTGCTAGGCGAGGATTCAGGTAAAAGGGGCAGCAATTGCAGTTCCTGCAGCATTTCCTAGCTATGCTGGAATGTCTTGATAAGCACTTTCATAGTCTGGACCCTTTCTTAGAAACTGAGGGAGATGGACTGATTTATTTATTCTCTCATTTATTTGTCATGTAGAGCATATGTTTGTGCTAATTTCCTGAATCTAAGAATCTAAGACACTGTGGTGGAAAGTGTTCTTTTCGATAAAGGCAAGGAATTCTTGCTGTCCATTTAACAACCTCCCAATCATAGACAGAGGTTGTATACTGATATCCTCTGTCTCTCCTTGAATCAGGCTGAGGTGGATAATTCTGGACTTTGCCTCGGCAGTATCGGCACCCTCCAAGGTTGTGTTCTGAATGATGATCATCATTCCTTGAGGATAAACACAGCTTAGTATGATAGTGATAACATTTACTTAACATTATCTTGGGAACCCACACCAAGGCAAACTTTCAGAATATGCACACTTACTTGTACTTCTTAGGATTCTCTATTATTATCTGTTTCTTCATATCAGTTAGAGTAATGCTGCCATCAATAGTGGCATTGAATGAAAATTATGAGTAACAAGGTGATAAAATTATTCAATATTAATCTGGGAATCATATAAGCAGTCTGAAAAAAAGGAGGACAAAATAAATATCAGGCAAATATTATTTCAAAATACAGGCTCTTATTAATCTTTTCTGAAGAGTAAAACTCAACATCTTTGCACAGACTTCCAAAAATATGTGCCTTCTGTGAGTGTACTGTTTGGTTAAAGGCAGCAGTGTGCTGTGCTGCCTGAGCATCAGGCTGTGCTTCCTGACTGAGAGCAGATGTGAAGCTGCTTATGCTGCTTGGAATATCTTTTGCTTAACACTGAAACCCAGCAAAACAGAGGAATATTCTGCAATTATTCATCTGTTCATAGATCTGTACTCTTCACAGATCTGCAATCTGCAGATGTCAGCCATGTGAAACCACAGGTTTCGAACAAGAAAATAGTATTATTGAGCAGATGAAGGTAGCTGGTATGATCCAGCAGGTTATTTTAACAAAATTTTCACCTGACATGCCATAAAGTATTCTTGAATTTTAGATGAAAACATTTTTTTTTTCCAGCTTCATATAGATTTATGAGTGGCTTACATGTTATTTTTCAGTAGATTAAAAAGCTTGGTTTTGGTTTCAACTATAATACTCTAATGCAATCTACTTGATAATAATACATTCAGTTTTGATCCTGCAAAGTAATATGGAGATGGAGAACCTGAAATTGTTCTGAGAGGATATGAGGATACACAGGCAAATGCCATGAAAAAGGATGCTCTCAGTACAGTCACTATAAATCATTATTTTGTCTGCAGTGCTACAATGAATTCACTGTTTTTAAACTCACAGCAGTTCCAACATGTTTCTTGTGAAATGTTTTTTTAATCCTAAACTTTCTCCATGTACTGTAGGCAAAATTATTTCAATTTTAAAGATTTTTTTTCCAAAAACAACAAAATTAAACAACCAGAAAGGTTTTTTTGCTAGCACAGGAGCACAACTCATCAAAATGTTAATCTACCAAATTCCTTGGCATTGTTTGACTTCTCTGTAACCGTTTAAGCATGTTTTAAGTGCTGTTTCTTGATTCAGCAATTGATTTGGCTATGCATTCACAATTCTGATTGATGTTATTGATTGGCTTCTCAAGGCATCTTGAAGTCTGTAGGATATCACTAATTTAGTCTGTGTGCTTTGGATCAGTCTTGAAGTTTAATCAGAATTACTGATGCCTCTTTCTAGACATCTTGCTCTTCACTGTCACTGATTTTGTAACAAAGTGAAATCTGCATTAGCTCCAATTAAATTATAAATTCTTAGTCCTTCTTGTGATTAAAACATAAATATATATATAATGAAAACATTACAAAAAATATTAATGATTATTCATGCTTAGACAACAAAATCATCTAATTATACCTTGAGAGGAAATTTATTTGAGGATACTATGATTTTGGTTTTTTGAGTGGGAGAGTGAAACTAATATTAGAAAGTATGAAGATCACAGGGTACAACAAACCTAATGCAAATCTATATTGGGGTTTGAATGAAATATTTTTAATCTCTCTTAAGTCTATTTCAATTTGAAGCTCCCAATTTATCATGATCTGAAACAAAGACCCCACTATACTGTTAACATTAAGTGTACGTTTGTGGTCTTACTCTAAAATATAGCAAATAGATTTATTAGATAACTAGGAAGTAGCTTTCCAGTGGCTAAAATGCTGTGTTAAGTAAGTTCTGCTCATTAAATTACTTTTGTGCTGGAGATTCATTAATATTCATTCTCCAAAATCTAGCAAAGGTCAGCCAAAAGGTAATTGTGCCAGGACTGAATACCTTTCCTTGGAACTTTCTGTACATATTAAAGCCAATTTTTTTTCTTCTACTTCTGCAAAACTAATTTGCAGTAGGATTTACTGGCTCTGTCAGATCACTCTTACTTCAAGACAACCTTTTAGAAGTTGTATCTTCTGCAGACACACATGCACATTCCCACTAGAGTGCTGTAAATTTGCATTGCTGTGAGGAATTGCCAGCACCCCTGGAGAGCAGCCTGCTGTGAGCTGCAGTGGAGAGCACCACGCAGCAGCTGGAGGCAGCAAGGAATCCCATTGTGTCACAGAGAAACTCCAGAGGAGTTGGGCAAAATTATCCAAGCACCAAATTGGTGTTTGGCCAAGAGACTGCAGTAAACTCCTTACTTTTAAAGGAGTAGCACTTGAGCATTAGGGACTTAATGGATGAACCAAGGAATTGAAGAGCATTAGAGAAGAAAGCTGTGCTGACTTCACGCTTCAGCCAAAAAGTAAAACCTCTGCATATAAAGGGCACATCAGCATTTATATAATGAGGAGTGCCTCCAACTCGGGCTCAAAAGAAGAATAAATTGCTATTTATTATAAACAACTAGCTGCTTTTAAGCTTGTCTTAAAATTTCAAGTTGAACCCTAGGGGACAATTAAGGATTGCTAACTCAAGCTGGTGTATCATCAGTATTTCAACCCAAGAGCAATGGACAGCATTTTACTTTTTGGTAGAGTTTTGTCCTAGGCATAATTTATAATCTGCTCTGGTATCATGGTCAGGTCAGCAAGGGGAGACCCCAGCTCACCCTTGTGTGGCTCTCACCTTCAAGAGGAGCTCTGTAGACAGGTGAGATTGCTCTTTCCTGGTGAGATAGTGAGGGTGCATTGATGGAAAAACTTCTGCAGGTGAGGAAGAAAGGATCAGAGACCACACTGGGAACAATTCTGCCACAGGAGAAGCTGGGAGATTCCTTAGTAGACCAGGCACATGACCAGACTTAAAGGTGCTGGCAGGGATTTTCCTAAGACTGCACAGGGTTTTCTCATGCCAAATACACTGTAAACAAAGATAGGAAAGACAAAAGGAACAGGAAAAAAATTGCTGTTATTTTAATCACTCTCACTTAGCAGACTTGTGTCCTGCACCTAAAAAGTGATTTTGTGATAATTTTCATTAAACTCAAACAGCGTCTGACATTCAGAGCATCTTGGTATCTTTTGTGGCTGAAGTTCACAAATCAGCTTATTTAGACTTACCCTTCTTCTGTACTTGTTGTGGAATTGCTAACCAAGCTAGCCAAATGCCAGGAGCTTCCAGCCCTACTGGCAATGATTCCTGAAATATCACTGTGCCACAGGGACACTGGGTGCCTCTGAATCTGTTCTGTCTCTTAATGAAAGAGACTTAAGGCAGGTAGATAAATGGTTTTGAAACTTAGCAGTTACACAGAATTATTGCGTTCTTTTGTCAAAACTATTTTATCTGGGCTTGCAAACATCCTGGTCAAATGTTAAAACTCCTCCCAAAAGAGAAATAGTTAATCTTTTTTTCAGAGAGAAAATCTAATTTCTTGTCAAATGTTACATCAGAACAAACTCAAAGCAGTTATGATACCAAGCAAAACCACCTAAGCTGGTGAGAAAAAGCTGACAGCGAGGGCACCTCTTAGGTCTTGGTACTCTTTTTTGGTTTCATGTCTCACGTGGCCTTACCAACCACCCTCATCATTTTTTTCCATGCCTGGAAAGAAGTGCTCACATTTTTTTCTGGAATCAACCATGCAGCAAATATTTTATCTACACAAAGAAAGCAGCAGGGCTGAAGAAGGAAAGGTTCAGCTCATGGCCACTGTCATGGTACATTGACAGGATCCCAGAGACCAACTCTTACCTTCCTCCCAGCTCGATAAGTGCACACTGGAATGTGGTGCCACATAGCTTTGCATATATACACCTCCATAAATGCAGAACTGAGATAAAGAGAACATGACCATTTGGTTTTTTGCCTCAGATTTAAACCAGCTTTTCTCACCTCACTTGAAAATACTTTAAAAGTGAGTGTTTCCCAGCCTCAAGGAACTCATTTTTATGTGTAGGAAGACAGTTTCTACACATAAAGGAGAGGTGTCACCTCTCAGAGCTCACTGGGCCAGAAAAAAAAAGTTTATTGTGGTTATTTTTATTTTTAAAAATAATTTGACTAATAGACACTCAACTCAAAGGGGCCCATTGATGGTTTTGCATCTAGTTTTTGTTCCTAGAACTGATTTGTATTCAATTAAAAAT
Source organism: Cettia cetti (assembly GCA_013401135.1). Lineage (NCBI taxonomy): Eukaryota > Metazoa > Chordata > Aves > Passeriformes > Sylviidae > Cettia > Cettia cetti. The sequence goes on along the minus strand of VZUI01056534.1, from coordinate 3,951 downwards.
ATGCAAGTAGTTTCCAGGTAGTAAACCAAGACAAATTCTCTTCTTTCAAGTGAATCCACTAAACATATATTTATCTAATGTTATTAACAGTGTGGTGTAGAGAAATTTGAGCAGGTTTCTCATGGTGAGACTGTTTTCAGTGGAGAAGACTATCAACCCCCATCCTCATTCTACCTTCAGGAATAGATATTTGTTGTGGTTGGGAGATGGAGATTTTACCTCTTATGTCTGAAAAGAGAATTCATCCCACTTCAAACAGAAATGGCAAAGTGAAAGGTAGATAGTACTGCAACAAATGTGTCCTGCAGGATGTTTGCTTCTGTCAGCACCCAATAAGGTCTGAGAAACTTTGCAAATCAAATCCCAGAGGCTCCTCAGGAAGATATGTGATCATTCTGAGACCTTGGGCCAGAGCTGATATCCACTTACTCACAGTAGTGTGGCTGGACATGCACAGAGGAACTTTTTGTAGCTCTTAGAGGGAAATGAAAAAAAAAAGAAAAAAAGAAAGAAAAGAGATTGGATTTTGGAGAGAGCATTCTGCCCCATATATCTGACATGGATCAGGTACTAGTTGCATTGAGTGTTGCAGAGATTTTTGTGGTCACTTCAGAGTTAGATATAGCTGAAAAAAATGCATTTTGCATGGTCTGCTGGGAAAGAAAATTAAAATGTATGTGTCTGGAAAGAAATAGGCTGATCAGTCTGATTTGGTCTCACATGCTGAGAGACATCATACTTCCCACATTGCTCTTTCTTTCAAGGATAAACAACATCTAAAATGAAGACGATGAATAAATGACACTGTTCTTTTGACTGTAATTCAAGGTAAAGCAGATGTCCAGCAAAGTATATATAGATACATTATTCTCTACCTTGAGAATATTTTGGCTGAGTTTTTAAAAGATATTTTGCTATAGCTGTTATCAGCAGTTTATATGAACAGCTGCAGCAGACCCACAAGAAAATTGCTAAAGTCAATCTGATCAAAAGGCTGAAAGCATTAACATTTTAAAGAGCAGACTAATTGAAAGGCAGGCTTCTTCAATCTGGGCATAGCTTATCATATTAAGAAACTGTTTCATGTGAAACCGGATAAGAAGGATAACAAAAACTGATGCAACAACAAAAATACAAAAAAGAAGAAGAATGCACTTTCTGGTATTAGTGCTGATATAAAAGTTATTCTTGTATTTATGTAGAGATGTTATGACAAATATTTTGTAGGGCATGGGTGACATTTCTTTAATTTTTACTGGAAACTAAGGCAAACCAATCCACCAGCATCAGCTAAAATCAGTAAGATCTACAACAATCATCTGCAATGCAGACCATATAGGGGTGTGCATTTAAAAGCAGCCACGGGTAAAGAAAATTATACACTGATGCCTGGATACAGATTTCAAAAGGTAAAAAAACCCCAAACATAAACCCCACATAGGCCAAAGCTGGCCTGAGAGCACATGCATTTTGAACATCTAGCAGATAGCAGTGACCAAGTGTCACTTGAGGAATGACAGTGACATAAGAATTAGCAGCTATTGGACTAGTTTGGACAGCAACAAGTGCTTCTAAATGAAGTCATCATGTTATCTTGTTTCTCCTCCAGTTAATGTGTAAAGAGGTAATTTAAAAGGAAGATCCTGCTCTACCCATTATAATTGAGCTTTATTTTATCTGTTTCACATTCTTACTAGGCAGAATTAAAATGAAACACATACTGAGCTCCTGTTTGTCTCAGGGCCCATCATGGCAGTGAGGAATACCTTCTGTGAACTAATTTAGCATCATACATCATGCTGATACAAGGCAGACTCTTACGCCTAAAGGACACTCTAATGACACACTCACTCTCTGTACTTAAAGTTGCAAATGATTTCTCTTTGTGCCTGGGTTTTAATCATGTCATTTAAAGTGACCAAAATGAAATTGTGCAATTGATATATTTGTTTGTTCGAGAAAATTAAACGTGTGTGAGAAGCTGATAAGCAACTTGTGTTAGTAAGATATGGAAGTTTTAATAAACTTCCTTCAGTAAACTTCTGACTTCCTTTTTTATTGGTCATTATGTCTCAAAAACTTCTGGGCTATAGTGGCACCAAAGATTGTTAATTTTTATTGATCTCAGAGTTCAAAGTGAAACCTCTGAGTATTTAAGGATTGCAAAGTAGTTACTACATGAAACATTCTAAACATATCTGGAGAACATAAATGCATTTTATGACATATGGAATTTAAGTTATGCTTTCTTTATGGAATCTGCAGATTTACTGCAACATTTTATTCCTGACATGAAAGAAGAGGGGCTGAACTAAGGTACTTTTCAGATATCACTTATTAATGTTTTTTATTAAGTGTCCATTTCATGGCTAGGAATCCACAAGTATTAAATTCCCAGGAATTTTCTCACAGAACTGGAGCCATGGTCCAAGGTATGTTCCAGGTAACACCATGCTAAGAAAATGAGACATAGGTTGCACTGGAGTGGTAGGGTTGGCCACAGGTGATAGAATTCTGGTAAAAAACCAATCTTCATTCATCATCATTCAGGTGATGTCACTACTGATAAGTTTTAAGAAAAAGAAATTGAAGTCAGGCTAATATCTTGGTCTGACTTTTTGGCCCACATCACTGTGGACTTAGTTGTGAGCTGTGAGTGATCACTCCTACCTCTTCTGAACAAGGTTTTTATGTACTTGTTTTGGGGATTTCTGTTGAGCACTTATGAGCTGGAGAATGGCAGATTAGCTAGAAGCTACTTAGATTCAGAACAATTCTTCATATATCTAACCTTATTTCTGGTATGATTAAAATATTTTTTTTTTCACTGCCTCAAAACTAATCAGAAACTTCAACCTTTAGTCCAGACAAACAATATTTTTGTATACGGCAAAACATTTAAGCCACAGATTCATGGTTACTGTATGTTTTCACTGCACATTTTCTGGAATATGTCATATTTATTTAGGTTATAGGATTGCACATGAATTATTTTGACTTTGTTCCCTTAAACTATTGCCATTCTTACAGATTGTGATCATCCCTGAAAATAACAAGAAAAAAAGACCAATGTGCAGCAGCAAAAAATGTTAGTGCAGAAAGTTTAACTGACTATTTCTAAACTTTCCAGGAGTTAGAACATTTAGATGGCACTTGATTCTGATTTCAAGCCCATGTCAAGAAAAAATGTGAATGCCTTTATGAAATACAGGACAATTGAGACCCATCTACTTAATGAGCATCAACAACTATACAGAAATCCCTCTGCCCATGGTTAACAGTCAGAGAGCATCCCATTTTACTAAGCAATTGTTTCCACAAATTCAGAGATTCAGTAAGAATCTCCAGCAAAACTTCAGATTGATTTTTCTTTTTTTATTCTCATTGAGCTGAGTACTTTGGAGAATTGGCTTTGATCTAGGTTTTTGGAGAGCATTGCCATGTACCAAAGCAAGAGTAGTGCAGTAATTACTAGTGTAGTAATGTGGCAATCCTTAAAATCACAAATTATTTGGCATCCTGTAAAAGCTCAGTGACATATTTCAGGCACATATTATGTTATTTAACTGTTAGACTTGAAATGCCTGGCACTACAAGATTGCTGCAAGTAATAGCAGAGACAGGCCTCTCCAATTTGGCTCTGCTTAGTAAGTGATCCAGAAGGCCCTTTAAAAAAGATATTTTAAGCCCATTTAAAATCAATAGACCAAACGGCTTCTAGGATCACTACTGACTTCATTGGGCTCAGCCCAATGTATCACTACTCTTCTTGTGCCAAAAAGATAAGCGTAATTACATTACTCCTTTTTTTAACTGGTCTGGAAAGTGAATCAGAGCAGGAATGCCTCACTTTCCTCAGCTGACTGCTGGAAACATTTTTAATGTAGTTAATGTAACCAAAAAACCTTTGTAAATGCAAAAAAAAAAAAAAAAAAAAAAAAAAAGTATACA
>VZUI01056532.1:0-21733 GCA_013401135.1 Cettia cetti | reverse complement strand
CGGCCAGCCCAGCAAACTGCGCGTCGCGAGCGGCTGGGCCCAGAGGATGAGGAGGCTTTGGTGCATCGCCTGCGTCAGAAGAGAGAGGAGCTGGAGGAGATGGAAGAACAGGCGTACGACGCCATGTTTAGAGCCATCGTCTCCTCCCTGGACGACAGCAAAAGCCCCATGAGGTCCAGGTGCATCCTCAGTGATTCACAAAGCCCCATCCTGGAACCAGCTGCAGGCCCCTCAGAGCCTCAGGGCACCTGCAGCGGGGCCAAAGACGCCGCAGGAGAGACACCAAAGTTCTCTGGGCTTGTGTCTCTCGACCAGTTGCTGGCTGAAGTGTGCCCTGACATCTCTGATGACTCGCTGTCCTGTGACGCTCTCGTCAGGGAGCTACTGGAAAACTGGGGGCAAGAAGAGCTCCCTGACAGAGAAGCAGCAAGAGGGAGGGACAGCAAGGCAGAGAGTGCCTTGTTTCTCCCAGCAGAAGAAAAAGAAGGACATGTCCTCAGGGATGGGTCAAGAGTCACCCTTGAAGTTGCTGCAGGCTCCCAGGTGCCGCACAGCACTTCAGGTGTGACTGAAGACTCCGCAGGAGAGGCAGGAGACGGTGCAGAGACGGCACCTCCTGACCTGTTGGCAGACCCATGCTCTGGCAACTCGCTGGGCTGCGATGCTCTCCTAAACAAGCTCTTGGAGAAGTGGGAGGAAAAAAAGCTCCCTGAGGGAGCAGCATCAGGAGAGAGGGACAGCGAGGCAGAGAGCGCATGGCCGCTCCAAGCGCAGGATGTAGAAGCAGAGGCAGCAGCTTCTGACCTGGACAGCGATCCCTGCAGTGAGGGCCACAGCGAGCCTCTCCCCACGGCAAGGCCCGAAGAGGCAAAGGCGTTTGCGGTTTGCGCCTCGCCTGCTGATGCTGTGGACGAGGCCGACACAGCAGAGAATGGAGGCTTGCCATGCCCAGGCCGCCCCTCCCCAGGGAAAGCCCTGCGGGGCTGAGCCGCCTGCAGGGGCTTGCCCGGAGCCTGCCCAGCCCCTGGCACGCAGCGTTCCTGCTGGCCCCGCCGGCAGCGCAGCCGTCCCGCAGCCCCCGGCCCCACGGCGATGGCGCTCCGTGGTCAAGAGGGCCCGGCGGGCTCTGCGCCGGCTCTTCTCCTGCAGCTGCCTCAGGGGGCAGCCAGAGGAGTGAGCCCGGTGCCAGCAGCAGGTCAATCCCCACAGATGACTCTTCACCCTGAGGCAACCAGTTGCCAAAGGTAGGTCCTGCTGCCAGCCCCGTCCCCAGCCCCTCACGCCCAAGCCATCTGCAAGGCAGCCTGGTCGAGTAGAGCCAGCTGAGGAAGGATGACAGCGCTGCCTTGTAGAACCTGCCAGAAGCTGACTTAAGGCCTGGTCTGCATTGTGGGGGTGCACCCCCTAAGCTCCATTAGGAAATGCGAAATGCTCCTTGATTCTTAGCATTTCGAGCCAAGGAAGGCATGCCCATCCTCCTTTCACATGGAAAATGGGAAAATGCCTGTCTGGATATCCCTGATAGGGACTGGAGAAAGGTGTTAACCCTGGAACATCAACGTCCAAAGAATCGCTGAGATCCCCAGCCCAGAGGAGTGAAGAGGGAGGAGAGGCTGACAGGGCTCCGCTAGAGCCAAGCAACTTGGATTGTATTCTGCTTGATCTCTCCCTCACCCCTCTTTTCCCCTTCTTTCTGTCTCGCCCTCTTCTTTCCTATTCCTATTTCTTTACCCTACATTCATTAAATCCCTGTTGTTAATAAAACCCTTGTTGTTAACTTCGGTAGATGGTCTCATTGGCACCTTAATTTGCACAGAGGCATCTCTCACTAATCCCATTTTAACAGGGGGACACTTCTCCACACAGCTCGAGATGTGGCCTCCCCAGTGCCCAGCATAGAGGGACAATCACTGCCATCGTATTGCAGACACAGAAGGCCAGAAGGCCACCGACCTCCCTGCCCACCTGGGCACAAGCCACCTCACTTTTGGCCTCTGTCAGCCAGCACCCTCAGGGCCTTTCCTGCTGGGCAGCTTTCCTGCTACTCTGCCCCCAGCCTGGGGCACTGCAGGGAATTGTTGGGACACAAGGGCAGGATCCAGGACTTCATCTACTTGAACCTCATCCCTCTGGCCTCACACCATCAATCCAGCCTATCCACATCCTCCTGCAGTGGCTTCCTGCCTTCCAGCATGTTGACACTCACACCCAATTTGGTGTCATCTCAAATTTACTACTGAAGGTACCCTCGATGCCCTTGGCCACATCAGCAGGACAAACACTGACCAGGACTGGGCACAGGGGACTCTGCTAGTGACTGGACACCGAGTGTGGCACCACTCCCCACCGCTCTTGGGAAATGGCCATCCTGACAGTTCTTAACCCAACAAGGAGTGCCCCTGCCAAAGCCCTGGGCTGATGGCTTATTCAGGACTGTGTTGTGAAGGAATCAAAGGCATTCTCAGTTTCCAGCCTGCCGGCAAAGCATGTGCTCCGTGGTTTAGGCAGGGAGCCTGGTCTGAGGGCAATAGCTGCAGCACTCTTCCCATCTCCATCTCCGTCCTTAAGAAAATCTCCTTCCTGTGCACTCATAGGACAAGTTGAAGAAATCACATCAGGGGACATGTCTGTCCTACCAGATCACATTGGAGATCTCATGTTCTTTGTCATCATGCCACATTTCCTCTCAGAGAGATATAAATGTGTCCCAAAGGTTCTAATGCTATCTTCTAAAAACACTCATATGGGATGCATCCTCTGCCAACAGGCCTTATCTCAGGAAACAGAAGCCAGTTTATGCATATGATACCCATTCTTCCAAAACTGTAAAAGGTTTTGCCTGATTTCAGACTGTTGAAGGGAGATGGGATGTCTCTTCCTGGCCTTAGCCCCCCTACCCAGCCCCCAAGGCACAATATCTTTCATCCTTTCTCTAAGTTCTTTTGTGCTGTTGCTGTTGTACAGCTGTAATAGCTGTAAAAACTCAAAGTAATGTGAACAACAACTCTGGATGATGCAACTAAAAAAATTATGAAAGCATTTTTGATAGGTGGAAGAATATTTTAGATTGTGGCTTTCCAAGTAAATAATAGAAATAAATGTTTTAGAATAGCCAGGCTCTTGCCTTTGCAAAAACTCAAAAGAAAATTGTAGCTACATTTAAACAATAAACCATTTTCAAGGACCAAGCTCAATTTGTTTCTTTTATAAATCAGAAAATGAGATGTTCCACTTAAATACACTTTTTTTTGGCTAAAATTATTCTTTGCATTTCTGCCAGTTTTGAAAATACTTCTGGTCAACCTAAAGACTGCATTCTTTTGTGTGTCAGCTGCTTGCAAAAATGTTGCTTTTCTCTCACATTTACTCTTTTAACATACAAGGATGCAGTTTGTGTCCTCTATGTTTATGAAAACCTAGTGAGCTCTTCTGAGTCAGAAGTTATTCTTCAATAAAAAAAATATATTTTATTAAATAACTAAGTGACATTTCAGTTTTAACCAATAACATTGCTGATAGATACAGAGTTGGTCTATTTGCTGCCTCCTTCCTGTCACAAATTTTGCATGAGAAAAAGATGTGTTGCTGGTGACAAAAGAAACAATTTTGTCATTAAGTACTAAGCATTTTTGATGGCTCTTAGTGTATACCCCACTAAGCAAACACAATTGTGGAGCATACTTTAAATGCTTACAAATTATCTTTTCAAGTTTTAACCCTATTAGTTAAATTGTTTCCATAATCATCACTTGATTTCACACACAAAAAAATGCTTTGTCTAAAATTTAGTCAGCTTTTACATCAGAGATTATTCTCTGTTTATTCTCCTCTGAGATGATCTCCAATTCATCCTCAGGATGGGCACAGTGGTTTCACTGCTCTTGGTAGTTCTTCTCATTCTACAACATAAACCACCCTCAAGCATTCTCAGTAGTAAGATTGTTTCCCAGCAGGGGGGAGGGAAAAAAAAAAAAAAAAGAGGGAGAATATTAAACAAAAATAGTATTTCATGAATTCTGATGAGCTGACTCTAGGATTTCCAGGAATAGAACAGTGACCTTTCCACGGCTCAGCATTTTGTCTCTTGTAGCAGCAGAGGAAGGTGTTAGTCTACTGCATGAAGTGATACACATTTATTGCCTTTATAGAAAGAATCTTTTTTAGACTCTTGTGCCATGGCCACCGTCACAGGACCTGACTGAGGCATTTAGGGGTAAAAGCACTGGGCGTGCTGACTCTGGGTCTGGATTACTCAGCTCCCCTGAAGTGCAAGTCAACACCCCCACAAGCCTTCCCCAACTTTCATCCATGGAAGTGTCCAAGTGTTGGACAGAGCTTGGAGCAGCCTGATCTAGTAGAAGGTGTCCCTGCCCATGGCAGGGCAGTGGAACTAAATGGTCTTTAACGTTTCTTCTAACCCAAATCACTCCATGATGCTGTGATTCCCTGAGATGTGCTACAGCTCCCGTTTTTATGGGTATTGAGAGCTAAAAGCACTGTCTCCCGGTTAAAACATGTTCCTGCTCCAGTTTCTGTCAGCCTCAGTGTACTCTGAGGCACTTTTCAGATTCCTGTGGCAGGAAAATTCCTGTACAAAGCCTTTATCTGGCAATCTTACCCTTGGTCCTGGAAATCCTGGCTGTCCTGGAGGACCAGGAGGTCCAACTTGCCCAGTGTCTCCTGGAGGTCCATGGGGACCCATCAGTCCTGGATGGCCCTTATGACCAGGTATCCCGGGATCACCTGGAGGACCCTTTTCTCCTTGAGGGCCTTTTTCACCTTTGATGCCAGGCTCACCCTAAGTGAACAAAAGGACATTACCACCACAAAGTAAGAGGCAAACTTCTGATTTCCAAACACAGAGAAACACTCACAGCTGAGCTGACAGTTGCTGAGTACAACATCTGGTGCACTACAAATGATCCACAAATTATTAGTGATGGAGAATGATTAAAGAGACCTGGGCGAGACTGGAAAGCACTTGGCTTCAGTTTTAAATGACCTCTGCCCCCAGCTCCTAACTCAAGATAGCTCTCTTTATTTCAACATAATGAAATAACTAGTAATGTTCTCCAACTTACCCTCTCTCCTTTGGAGCCAATGGCACCATGTTTCCCTGGTGCACCCTGCAACAAAATGGACGTAAACATAAAAGAACCATGCATAACAGTAAATAATGAAACAGTAAATAATGAAAATATGCTTTTATAATGATTCCTGTGACCCGAGGAAAATTTATTTCCATGACAGCCCCACAGTTTCCTGAGAGCTTTCTCTTTTGCTCTCAATTATCAACAATTAAAGAAAAAAAAAAAAAAAAAAAAAAAGCTCGTGACAAGCAGGTTGAGGGCGGTGATTCTCCCCCTCCACTCCCCTTTGGTGAGACCTCACCTGGGTTCTGTGTCCAGTTGTGGTGCCAGAATATAAGCAAGGACATGACCCTGTTAGAGCAAGTTCAGATGAGGCCATGAAGATGCTCAGAGGGCTGGAGCACCTCTACAGTGGATTCAAGCTGAGAGAGCTGGGGTTGTTCAGCCTGAAGGACAGAAGGTACTGGGGGAACCTTAGATTCCCTGCTAGTAGTAAAAAAAGGGGTTTATAAGAAAAATGGGGATGAACTTTTTTTGTCAGGGTATCACTACATTTTTGCAGTGATAGGACAAGAGGTAAATGGCTTCATGGTTTAGTGGAAGGTGTCTCTGCCCCTGGCAGGGTGGGTGGAAATAGATGAAATTTAAGATCCCTTACAACCCAAACCCTTCTATGAAAACAAACCCCAGTTTGTTGGAACTCCGGTAACATCCTTGATGATTTTTGCCCCGTGACACGAGCCCTATATTGAAACAACTGGGAATTTTACTTACCTCTTTCCCAGGAGGACCTTTCTCTCCTGGTTCACCCTAAGACACACAGAAAGTGAATTTAGCATCGCACTGGAGGAGTTGGAAGAAAGATTACACCAAATAACTGTAAGTCTTGCTTTGTGTTAACAACCCAAATTTTCTTCTATGCAGTAGCAGTTTTGCATGATTTAGCCTTATCCTACCTATTGGTCATTCCTAGATAGACACATCCTACTATTTGGAAAGCATTTTTTAGTGAATTTGTATCCCATGTAAACATAAATAACATGAAATAATTTCTAACAAACCAGCTGAGGGCAGGTATTTCACTGAAAGTGTGCTCCTGCCTTCAATACATTTTGTTCATTTTTCTTACCAACAATTCCCAAAGCTTCATACAATTTATGTGGTCTTCTTTAACTTTAGGAGCACCAGCATGATACCCATAAGACATAAGAACCATAAGACATAATACCCATAGGAGTCTGAAGATGTAAATGAAATAAATTTTGTAGATAGATGTACCATCTTGTATTACACCAGCTGGAAAAACATATACAGAGACAGCTGATAAAGGAATTTTAAGCCTAAGAGCTCACCTGTTCTTTCAGAATTATATTAAATAATCTTAATTTGCATAAGCACCCTTGTAGAATTATTTTTATATATATATATATATATATATATATATATATATATATATATATATATATATATATATTTAAATAATTTTCTCTGTGTTTCTAACATGATAATTAGACAATACAGTTTCCATTTTAGTATTTCAATGGAAAAAATATCACTGCAGTCCTTAACTGCAGATAAACCAAAATGAACATTGAACTAGCTGTTGAAGAAATTCTGGCCACTTTCCCATATCATGTATAGAAAAAATAATCTTTCTGTTTGCTGCCAACACACATGATCATATCTATAACATGCAGTCAGGTGGTATTTTCCCCTGGAAACATAACATCTTCAGCTGTGTTAGCATCCATACACATATTCATGAGAAATGGAACTAATGAGAGATGTGTCATCCAAATGAGGCTGCATTAAACTCACTCAAGTTTTCCTAAGGGCCACTTAAGTTTTAAATGGCCACCATGTTTGCTGCTTTAAATTAATTGTCCAGAAAAATGTTTCTTTCTCCTCTTTTCATCCAAAAGTTCCCTTTCAAATTATAAAATATAATATTAAAAAATAGAGAAGGAAAAAAAGAACCATCCCCTGGAATATTCAGCTCTGCTACAGACATACAGAAATCTTTTAAATCTCATTTTTTTTGTCATAACAAATCTAAAAATAATAAAAAAAACCCCTAGCATTCACTTTTTCTGTCCTTCCAATGGAATTTAACATTTTTTACTCACCTTGTTACTGGATTCTGGCACTATGATATCGTCATGGGTATAGGTTTATTATTTATTATTTTAGATCACTTTGGGAGATACATGAATGCTTTAATTGCAATATACCTCTGTTGCTGGCAACAAAGGAATTTCCCTCAGAAAGCAAATATCAGAAATACCTGTATTATTATCAGCATTCACAATTTCCCTATTTAGTCCATCTAAAGTTCATGCAGAGGTGTAGTCTGAGAACTTAAATACCCCATACCACTATTAAGAAGATTCTTGAAGCAGACATTATCACTCATTATCAGGCCTGACTAGCAGGTACCAGCTCATACATGAGATTATGGTTGCCCATAGGGAAAATGCTATTTTTGCAGTCCAGTTTCCTTCGAAAGTAAAATGATATGGCTTCTGGATTTGTCAGATCTCCTTCTTCTGCTTTTTTTGGTTTTTTTTTTTTTTTTTTTTTTTTTTTTTTTTTTTTTTTTTTAACCTAACTGAAAACGACCCATCTTCCTGTCTAACATTTAAAAGCAGGTAAAAAGAAGATCTGATCCATCCCCAGATATACTTACAGGTGGTCCTCGGGGTCCTATAAAGCCAGGGAGTCCTGGGCTGCCCGTTTCTCCTTTATTTCCTTTGGGACCCTTAGGACAGAAATGAGACAGACACTAGCAGCCCTTTCCCCAACACCTCTTTCCCAGAGCCTTCATTTACAGATATGCTGGAACTGGGAAATTTCACTTTAGCAGCAGGACTCCCAAAACTGACAAGGAAGAACAAAGTATTTTAGAAAAGCAGGTTGCAGGCACTGTGGTTGCCTTATTAATAAGATATGCAGGGTCCCTGGGAGAAGATGAAAAGGAAGGCAGGGGCAGGAGGTGTGTTCCATGGTTGCTGTGGTGTCACATGGTTTATAAGGGGGTGTTGAGAGTGGAAAAGCTGTGATGGGTGATGACAGGGAAAGAGTGCAGGTGGTCATACTGCTCAAATCCAAGAATACAACCAACAGACAGCTACAGGGCTTCTCCTTTGCCTTTATTTCCAGATTAAATTTATAAAATGCCTGTCTTTCACTTATCTCTTGTGATATTCTGTCAAACTCTCCCTTTTTCCTTGCAGATCAGAGTATTTGACAGTTCATGATACAGAACTGTTTCATGCACCCTTCTGATGTGGTTTTAACTCTTAGTTTAACCTTTATTTTCAGAACTTTGTCCTCTACTTTTTCTGTTCAGAACATAGCCCTTTTTCTTGTTAGAGTAAAACTCATGCAAAGTGAGCACCAATGAGCCTGACAGGCACAAAGCACATGGATTTAAGGTGTGCAACTTGCCCTGGAGACTTCAGGGGCTGGACTGTGTTCCTGTGTGTGGGCTTAAGCATAAGCAAGTGTGAATTGTGACGGGCACTGTCAAACAGAAAATAAAAAAGGAGAAGGCTCCTGGCAGGCTTTACCTTGTGATTACAAGTCAGCAATGGTGAAGGTGGAAAAAAAAATCATCCTTATTGCCATGATAACCTTCCTCACCTTCCTTTTTTTCAAAATAGAAATATAAAATATTGGCTTGTCACATCACACTGTGAAGGAAATTAGTGAATTTCAAAATAAATGGATTTATGTACAGCACAAGGAGACACTTCCCATAATAACCTTTATGAAAAGGAGAGGATTCATTTTAATGACAAAGGCAATGATGAGATGACTGTCTGTTCTGCTGACCAACACTGTCTCATTTTTTCCCCTTTTTCATCCATCTGACTTTATCCTTTTTCAATCTCCTATGTTATTTTTGGACTCTAAATCCTCTGGAGCAAAGGCTGCCGTGGTGCTGTTTGTTCAGGAAGCTGCCCAGTGAGTCCCTGGGTCACATTGGATAGGTACTGTGATAACACTATGATGATTAAAATAATAATCCCCACTTGGCATCCACAAGGCATCCTAAAGCCACAGAGACCTGATAAAGACCCAGAAGGTAAAAAAACAGTGATAGGAATTGGGAACAAGGGTGGGTGCAACAAAAAGAAGAAAAGTTTGCAAAGGCAAGAGCAAGGATCCATGGGGCAAGAAGCAATGGCAACAGCCCATGAAGGTAAGAAGAGCTTATGTCAAGGACAAAAAGCCTCTGGCACTTATGTTTTGATGCAGAGAGGCTCTCAGACTGCACCACCCCATCCCACCTCCCCACACAGAAAGGTGGTATTTGCTTCTCTGAGACATCCCTGCAGATGCTTGATCAGGGCACGAGTCTGGTGAGGCTGGGGTGGCTTTATGACTTTGCAAGGGTCACAAAGGGTAAAGTCCTACTGCAGCTTTTCACATTCCTCTTGCTCTGCCTTTGTTTCCCTATTAATTCAACAGTCCAGCAATTTGTACTGTCTCCATGGGCAAAGAAAGGGAAAAGCCCTGCATTGTGATAGATGCTACTGGGCACAAGGGAATATTTGCATAGATTCGCTGAATTCTGGACAGTTTTCAGCAGCAAAACAGAGGAAAAAACACCAAAAAAAAAAAAAATCAACCAGACCACCAGCTCCTCACTGTCCTTACAGCTCTTCATTTCCAAGCTGTTCTTCCCCACAGGATGGCCTCAGGGGAGTTTCATTATGCTTCCTGATCCTGGTTTACTGCCCACTGTCTGCTCTTCCCTCAAGTGCCTGCGAGGATTTTTCTGCTGCCACTATTCCTCAATGGCAGCCTGCCAACTCCCCGAGGCCCTCTCCTTCCTTGTGACAACTCTCTGCTGGCTGCATGCTCTCTGCTTGGCAAAATTAAATCTACTGGTGAAGATGAGGTATGCCAATCTTTTTTCCATGCTAGGCAATCAATCATTTCCATTTGCTGTGAACACTTAACTTTCACTGGGAAAAGTGATGACCCAGCTAGCATCTCAATTCCAGGAATGTAGCCAAACCCCCTTCAAAGTTGTGGCCAGGCAGTGATTTTAAGATCACCCATCCTCAGACATGGAAACCTCAGGGATGGTAACCAGCTACACATAATCCACTCCACCTACACATCATCAGTCACCTCTCCTGGCTGCACGAATTTCCCTTTGTGGTACTTACTGGGATACCTGCTGGGCCAGGTTCTCCTGCAGATCCAGGCACCCCATTCTTCCCCTGTGTCAAAAGAAAAAAGGTTAGTGATGTAATGCATGCTAAAACTAGAAATATTCAGCTACGCCTACACCAGCAGGGATTTCTTTAGCATTGTTCCGTCTCCTCTCCTGACAGACTGTGAAGTGTCTTATTTGCAAATGACCTCACAGCTTCTGCATCCCTGATTGCATTGCTGATCTCAGGAAAAAAACTGAGATGTGGACCCAAATCCACGGGCCTGAGGAGGACCAGACCAGCACTTCTTCTTCTCCTTTCCTTCACCCTTGTTCTTATCATATGCAGCATCCTTCTGGATGGATGGAGCCACTTCCTCTGGTTGCTCCAACCACTGTTCTGACAAGACTCTTTTTAATCATTTCAGGCTTCCCTTTTTGGGGGGAATGGAGAGAAACACTCATTCTAAACATTTGAGGCATTTGATACTTACCTGACACCAGACAACTCAGACTGAGCCAAAACATCCTTTAAAAGAAACTGTTTCTCACTGTTTTTTAAGAAAGCAGCTGAAATGATCATCTACAAAGTTTGGTGAGATGAAGGTGTACACTCTTCTTCTCTCAACTTATCATGCAGAAGTGTTTTTCCCTGCACTGGGGCTGACCATAAAGACCAGCCCTTGTACTGTCAATATTCAAAATTATGCTTCACACTCATTTTTAGATAAACAAAGAAGAAGAAGAAGAAGAGGAACTGATACTTGGCCCTCCAACATACAAAATCCCAAGTATCTCTTCTGCAAAGAAGAATATAGCCTGAAGTTATGATAGTTTCTATCTCTTCAAATATTTTTACTCACTGCTAGTGTTGTGCAGGGGCATGACACGATAGTGAGTGATGCCAGCAGTACAGGAGTAATGAGATAAATTATAAGGTAGACACAGGAGGTCTCCTTCTGTTTCTGCAGTCTAATCTAAACCCCAACCCCCCAGCTTGGAGGGACCTGCTGCTCCAACTCCTGGCATTGCTGAGTTAGCATTTTTCTACCCCCGATCACACTGTAGCATCTGTTTCACTACCAGGTACCAAGAAGGAAAGGAACTCACTCACTGCAACACCTAAAGATGTGCCTTGGTTCAGCAACAGAGATCTCAATTCAGTTTCATAAGGATTAATTTCCAAGACAGAAGTTTAAACCCTTTGAAATTAATAAAAGTAATTTCTGAGCCATCACAAATGAGACTTTTTGAAATGTCAACTAGATTTCTATTTTGCCACTGAAGCAGTAATAAAAAAATGTGGGGTCCAGTTGTGAGTGGTATCACAACTGGACCCCACAAAACTCAGCCTGGGCACCCACAGTGCCTGCCTTTGAAAAGTGAGACCATGTGAGAAGAGAGTAGGATCCCAGAGGCAGGGCTGAAATATGAGTATTTCTGACTCTGCAGTCCTGACAGAATCCACTGAACTGTTCTTCCCACTGAGTCAGCAACCATCAGTCCCTTGCACTATTGTAAGTTTTCATCAGTTTCTAGCAAAATCATTCTTATTTGTCTTTCTGAAAGGCAAAGTGTTTTTCCTAAACTCTCTTCTTTCAAGCCAGAGTTCTGGACTGCAGAACATTCCCACCACACACAATGCCCCACCCCTGGAAGTTTTCAAGGCTGGGCTGATGAGGGTCTGACGACACTGGCTTAGTGGGTGGCATCCTTTTCCATGACAAGGGGTTAGAACTGCATTATCTTTAATGTTCCTTCCAATCCAAACCATTCTATGAACTATTATGTACCTCCAGAAATGGCTTATCAGGAGAGAAAACTCACCGGCTGCCCTCGGAGTCCTCGAGGACCCTGTGGCCCCATGGGACCAGGATCACCCTGAGAGGAAGAAAAATATTCTGGTGAGTGAGAAAGATCTGACATGGAGGAAAGTGAACAAACATTTTAACATGTTCCTGCTCAATTACACTGTTCACATATTAGGGGAAACAGGATTAAAGGAGTCTCACTGCTCCCTTTCAGTTATTTATGAGGAAGACCAAATCTTTGAATTTTAAACACCTACCACTAAATGCAGCCTGATTACAGGCAGAAACCATTTCTATCAGGTTATCAGATTATCTTAAAGCTGTATTTTTTAGGGACAGAGATTCTCTGATATTTCTCAAGTATTGACAAGTCTGTTTTCTCTTCAGGGAGGCTTCACAGCTGCCTCCATCTTCTCCAAGGGGCTCCTTTTGGTCTGCCTTACATTTTGCTTTGTAGGGTACCATTTACAGCACACCATTTTCACACAGGGGGTGCAAATGAGAAGCCACTTCTCCAGGTCCCATGGCAGTGGGACATCAGCAGCTTGGAACAATTCTCAGCAGCTGCTGCAGGATCCCACGTCAGCTGCGCCCTCCCAGGGCTTTGTTATGTGACTGCACTTGACACTAATCATGCCAGAGGAACTGTTTGTACCATCTTTCTTTCCTCTGAGCAGCAGCAACTTATTCCATAGGTATTTCACAGACTTCAGTGGAGCAATACACTCAGTCAGGTACAGCTGTGGCAGAGGAAGCGTGACAGAGCCTGGCCTGGTGGGACCTGCAGAGCAAAGCACTGCTCAGAGATGGGTGCCAGAAGACAGGTCCATGGCTACCCAGCACAGCCTGGGCTTCACACAATGCTGCTTTCCCTGCTTATCCAAAGATATATCTGACATTTTACTGCCAGCAGCTGAGCAGTGACAAAGGCCCTCTAATTCTTTGTTTCCCCTAATGATCTTTGCACAAATCATTCCCTGCAGTAATTCACCCTTTATTGAAGTTTCTGCAGCTGTTTCAGGTCAGGGTCACTGTGAATTAAAATTTTCATTTGTCAGGGAGAAGGAGATTCATTTCTGCTCAAAATGGTGCACTTACATCCTTCCCTGGTGGCCCCTCACGACCAGCAGGACCCGTCACACCTGGCTCCCCCTGCAATTCAGCAAAAAGGGAAGAGAGATCAGCTCAAGGTCAAATTCGGACCAGTATCACCACTATAAGTGGTGGGGGGTCTCTGCAATGTGTGACTGAACTCAGTGAAAACTTTTTTAAAACCAGCAAGAGCCTCGTTCATCTTATATGACATGCAGCTTATAAAAATAACTCAGAAACATCTCCTGTAAGTGATGCACAAGGCAGTGCTCTGCTTTCCAGCAAATTATTTGCTACTGCTACTGCAGGCACCGAAAACCACCAACACATTAATGATACAGAAGCTCTCATAATGAGGAAGAGATGAGGATTTCCAGCACTGGATTTTTCACATAAGCTTCTGCAAGCAGAGAATTTTATTTCCATGTTAAAAAGGCAGAATTAGGTGGAAGAACATTTAGTTTTGTATTCCCCCTTTTGCACCAAGGAACTCCAAACAGAGTGGAGAACAACTTTTCATGGAGGACTTGAGGTTTGGGGTTTATGACTCACAGGCAGCTAAGTCAAAGGGACATTTGATCACTTTTCTGTAAGTTTTGTCTTGAACGTATTTTGCAGTACTTCAGCATTGGTGGAGGAGAGCTAGTACTTGTCCAATAAGTGCAGTAGGGTTCCTCACTTCACCAGCATGTTTACCAGAAGGATATGGTATGGAGGCATCCTTGAGACTTCTTCACAAAGGACTATCTCAAAGGGAGCAATCAAAGGATTAAGTTCAACCAGCTGCCTCACCTTCTCCAGAATCAGAAGTTCAGCAGCGGGAATGAAGACAGCTGCTGTCATTTTTGTGCCATAGATGTGGCCCATGGAATCATAGTTGAAAACCCACATGAAACACTGTCATAATTTTTACCTCCTGCCTCAGAATGGGCAACTTCAATTCCCACAATCTGTCTCCAAAGGATTGTGCATGAGATATCTGTTACTTACCCGGGGCCCTGGGGGACCTGTATCTCCTCTCTGTCCTTTGAAACCCTACAGAAGGGAATGAAATCAATAATTATCCATCACCCTGATGCAGGAATCACTAGGAAAACTCTAGCTTGAATGTTTATTTAATAACCTTTCTAGTTTTGCCAAAAGTTCCTAGGGACTGGTCAGCATGGAGCAGCTGCATTCCAGGGAGTAATTAGGCAGGGCCACATCACAGGAAAAGCTTTCCACAGCTCCTTAAGCTGTAAAACCAAGGCTGTGGTGTGTGTATCCCTGGTATATCCAGCCAATACTTTACTTTATATCCAACCCAAAGTTTACTGCCCCCACTCTTTCAGAATACATGTAACAGAACACAAGAGTACACCTGTGATTTCTGGTGGAGGGGTGTCATGAGGTTACATATTTTAAACTCTAGATAAGGGATTTACTCTTCTCCACATTTGAAGGATTCAGAAATGCCTGTGTTCTATTTTTGTTGCTTATTTACGTATTTTATTTAGTCACAATGGCACGGCTGGTTGTATGTTTGCATCAGTAAAGAAATGCCCAAGAAATGCTTCCTGACTACAGTACAGGGGGCTTGAGTGGGTGGGACCCTTCAGAGCAGCACCCACCGGCAATCCTCGGGCACCCTCCCGGCCTGGGAGCCCCTGTTCTCCAGGCTTTCCCTGTGGAAACAATAATGCTCATGTTAGAGAGAGCCCCAGGTCCCTCTCACTGCTGTTGAAAACTTCCCACTCCTCTCCCTTAGACATAACAGCGCTGAGAACTGTGAGTGCCCAGGGCTTGTCCAGCAGAGTCTGAGTTTGCAAGGAGAACAGCAGTGACAGACATGTCCAAACATACCTGCACTGTCACCTGCACTCTGAGGTGCTGAGGCATTTTACAGCTCTGGACTGGTGCACATTGGCAGTGTCAGAGCTGCACCAATACCTAATCAGCAAAATCAGCATCTGCACATAGAAACTGGGGTGGTTTGGTGCAAACACAAACTATCTGCAGCTGCTTTGACAGGCACTCCTCTACTTAGCAGTTGTCCCAATGCCTGGGAGTTTGGCTGTTCCCGTTCCCAGAGCCACTAAGTCTCATTTGACAAGTCACAAAAACCAGCTGGCAATGCCTGATACTTGAAGCACATTCTTCATGTAACACACATTGCAAGAAATAACATTCACTGCCAAATTTACTAACATTGTCTTTCAGCTGACAACTTGGTGGCTCAGCTTTTTTCCCTCAGCAAATGCAAGTACAGAATAAGTAGAGAAAATCAAATATAAACCCTCTAATTCTGGGCAACAGAACTGTCTCAGAGCAATCCAGAAAAAAAGTTTCTTTAAAGACTCCTCCTCTAAACTTTTTATGCCTCATAAACGTCTATCAAAAGGATGGATCACTAGGTTTAATGTTACAAGACAACCTTTTTTTTCTGCAGTGTTTAAGACAGCTGTAAAAGTGGAGTCACTAAGTTTTAGTGTATTTATGGTAGTTGTAAAAGTAAAAGAACCCAGTTTCTTTTCAAGATTGCTCATATGTCATGCCTATAAATCGCTCAAGAACAAAACAGTCCTTCTGGTGTTAAAAACAGATGTGCAAACAGGCTCCTTTCCCCCCCTAAGGAGTCAATAGATAGGCAGCTCCAAAAACAAAAACTGGATGCAGCTTCTGATTGCCTGAGCAAAACAGTTTTAAATTACATTACCGGCTCCCCCAGAGATCCTGGTTTGCCATCTTTGCCATCACTGCCAGCAATGCCCTGTTAAATGAAATGCAAAACAGAGTAAAAGGAATCAATAAGGAAGATTGGTGGGGGTTTTGTCAGTGTGAAACCTCTGCTCATCATGACATGCTTATCTTTGCCTAAATCTCCAAAACCCTCCCTTCTATAGCTCAGTCATAAACCTCTCCCTGCCAAACCCCTGTAACAGCATAACCTCTCTCCCTTTCTTATATGGCAATATTTCCCTTTCCAGCAAGGAGAGCACTCCAACAGTCTTAAATCAGGATTCTAAAACTGTTATAAATCATTAAAATGCCTTTATCTTCATTCAGGTGGGCTACTTTATAGTAGAATTACCTCTGGCTCTATCCTTATGACAGATTAAAAACTCCCAAAGTGTTTTACTGTTATATTTTCCAGAAGAGAGGAGTCTATGTTCAAGGTGCACTTGAACCTGAGTCAATGCAAAGGGATCATTTTGACTGTGAATTCAGATAAAGTCGATGTCCCAGCCTCTGAATCCTTGTGTCTTTACAGTGGAGTTATAAGTTGATTTCTGTGCTCTGTATAAGAGTAATTCTTCCAATGAGAAGACATGCAAGAACTGTTCCTGATTCCTGTTGTTATTAACTCATTGCTTTAAAGTGATCCAACACAGCATCCACACTGTCCTGGAACAAGGACACTGCATGAGCAAGACACTGCTACAGACCACGGCTCTCAGTGCACCTCAGAAGTGTCACCTCTTTACATACCTATGTGTGTATGAATAATTTAATGTACTGAATTAGAAGGAGCTTAATCACACTCACTGGAAGCCCAGGCAGCCCTGGTGGGCCTTGTGGACCTGGGGGACCATCTTTGCCCTGGAAAGAAAGAACAAACACTGAGGATCAGGCAAGCTCCTCAGAGGCTTCTGTCAGATGAAGATTTATCACATGTAGAGTCTGCCACAGGACAACTGTGAGAAGGTGGTCTTGTAGCCCATGCCACACAGTCTATGAGGTTTCCTTGAACTCCTTCTGGTTTTCACATTAAAAAAAAATCAGTATTATCTTTGAGTTCTTACAAATAAAGAAAACACTGAAATCACTGGCAATTTTTTTTCCTGAAGTTTAATTATATTTAATATTTCATCCTTAACCTTCTGGATGAGGTGTCCTGCCAGGAAGCAGTTGTATATTGTATACCTTTTAAATTGAGTAGCTACAAGAAGGGCCTTGCTGACCATCCCAAGAAATCCCCCTACTCCACAGGAGTGGACAATATCATCCCAGGCCTTTCACAGTGCCACAACCTTATCATTCATTTGAAATGGAATTTCACACAGCCTGTCCATCTTGTCTCTGGCCTCTCTGAGAAGGCTCACTGATTTTAGAATCAGCCATCAGAAGGATCATCACTGTTATGATGAAGTTCAGGTTGTGAATGGCTTTGCAGAAGTCACCTTGTACCTTAGGAAACCTTGCTCTAGAAATTCATCATGAAATTACACAGTCTTAAACTCTTCCAACTCAATGGGGGCATTCTTCAGGGAAGATTAATTTTTAACTTTTCAAACTCAAGTTAGCATCACTCAGATTACCTGTCTCCCTCTCTGTCAGGGTTTTCTGAAGCACTAAAGTAGCGTCTGAAAACCCTTCAAATGAAACAGTAGTGCCAAATTCTACTTCAAATTAGCAGTGCCAAATTCTTCATGGGCTTCTCAAAGCTGATACCTGTACTGGTATTTTTGGTGGTGCCAGGAAATAGTGTCAGGCTCCAGCATCTCAACAGTCTGTGCTGTAATATCCTTCAACAGGTTGCTGTTTATATTTTGATAATCCCCACACAGGGTTCAGACATTAGCCTTAGGTCATGAAGCATCCTAACAGACTTAGAAATCCTGTTCTGGAGGCTAAGAGATATTAATAGCAAGGACAGACAGACAAGAGGCACAAAAACCTCCATAGAGGTCCCATGAGCTGGACTATCCTCTGGCTAAGGTGGAATTTCACTTGGTGAGTAAAAAAAATGCTAGAACAGTAACCTATGGTTATTTGTGGAGGTTCTACTTGCAGGCTGAATATTTTGGGGAGCTTTCAAAGTACATTACATGGATGCCAGTTCAGCTTCACTTCAGAGACCTAAACCTAGGTGAAGCCAGCAGTCAAGCACAGAGCTTAGAGCTTACCATGTCTCCTGGGTTTCCTGCTGGTCCTATTGGTCCTGGTGCCCCATCTGATCCCTAAACAAAATAAAGCAGAAGCAACCTAAATGATTACTGCATTTTATATTTTGTCAACACATTCCCTACCACAGCTGGCCGCTCTGGAGCTTTCTTTAGTCAACATTCATTCCATTCCTTAATTCATCATTGAAAAGCAGTGCCAACCTCTGCACTCAATCAGCCTCCAAAGCCAGAATAATCAGATATTTGAGTTTGGTCTTGGCTCTTCCTTATGAAAATAGGGGACAAATAGGAAAAAGCCAATCATGACAAAAATAACGCTGAAGAATAGCAGTTATGGGAGAACAGAAAGTGAAGCACACTCTGTGGCAGGCAAACTCCTGAAGCCACAAGTCAATGTAGACAGAGGGAAAAGTCAGCAAAAGCTGAAGAAGAAAATTTTCTAGGGGACATCACATTTTTCTCTGTTTTGACAGGCTCAGTTTTACTTTGCACTTTTCCTTTGGCTGTTCAGAAGGTCTCATAGGACAATTTTAAGTGTTTTAATCCCACTGGTACAGCTCTGTAGTTGTAGCAGTATTACATTAATAGAGACTCAGGAAATGTGTCTGTAATTAACTTCTCCTAAAATAATGCTCATGGGAGTTCAAATAACTCACAGGGCATGTCCATGTGTTGTCCCAGCAGCAAAGCATCCAGCATCCTTTAGGAACTGCTG
Source organism: Cettia cetti (assembly GCA_013401135.1). Classification (NCBI taxonomy): domain Eukaryota; kingdom Metazoa; phylum Chordata; class Aves; order Passeriformes; family Sylviidae; genus Cettia; species Cettia cetti. The sequence continues at coordinate 2,972 of VZUI01056532.1, read as the reverse complement.
CCATCTGAATATGGAATTTTAATCTAACCCCCCTTTTCTGGTATCTCCCTGAGACATAGACTTTAAAGAATATAGGATTTTAGAGAAATTAAAATTTTAGTTAAAAATAAGCCTTATGGGTGTTGAAGTTAATTAAAAGCTTTGTAGTTAGCTAAAAAAGATTAGGCTTGAGTTAACTTTTTCCAAATGATTGATTGCTTGTCAATTTTATGTTTGCAACAATAAATAGGGAACCTGATAAATAGGTCTAGAAACACAGGGTAATTACAAAGACTCCCAAATGCTGAAACTTATTGAAAGTCACTGTACCTAAGGAAATGGGAGTCCTACCACCACTCATTTGTCACATTTGCATTGAAAAGGTAGAAAGTTCAGAGCGATGAAGAGTCATTTTACTTCCTCATTCTAAACCCACTCCTCTTGAATGAGACCACCGACCCATTTCAAAGGACAAACTACGCATGCTTAATTGCTTTTTTGCTAATTACCATACAAAGCAGGGAATGGGATGTACCAAGGTTATGAATATGTAATTGTATTTTGGATATTCAACAATTTTGTAGATAAAATGACTTTGTGATTTCCTGTAAGGCGCGGTATGCTTTAGGGAGTTATCCCACATGCTGTCCAGTGCTGCAATAAACATACACTTTCTAACTTTAAACTGTTAGAGAGTTTTTTGTCTGTCTCAGTTGGATATTAGGTCGATATTCATATTTTTAATAAATCATCCCATCATTTATTCAGTGCAATGTGAATTTATGCTGTGATGATCCTCAGAACAGATGAAGGTGGCACACCCTCAGCACAGCTGAGCCAAACTGCACTGTAAGCAGCAATATGAGCACTGATGACTCTGGGCAATGAAAGGCGGTTTGGAGACAAAAGTCCTTGACTCAGAAAAAAACCGCCCAAACTTGAAGGGAGCATAGCAGAGATATCACCAGCAGGAGAGCCAAGTGTTTTCTGCCCTGATTCTGCACTATTACCCCTATTTAAACACCAAGAAGCATAATTTTATTCATGGAGAGAGCAGAACTAAGAATAAGAAGAACTGTGATGGAGAGGGATATGTAAAAGGCCTTTTAATTCAAAAGTAACTCACATAACATCAGAATTGGAGAAAATTCAGTCTCATACCACTGTGAAAAATTGAGAACTAAAATGCTCTTAGATCTGCTAGTTCTAGACTAACAATTTATTCCACATACAGGAAAGCACCTATACATGCACTTAATAGGTCCCTATGGAAGAGTTTTAATCATCATCTTTGTGTTGCATAAAGTGAGCAACTGAAGCTTAGCAACAATTTACAGAATCAGTTGAAGCAATCAGTGGAAAGTGGCCAATGTATTAAATAGCAATTACCATGACAGGGGAACTCTATCACACTCAGGGGATCATTAGGAACTCACTGGAAAATGCAAATTCAATGCACAGATGGGAATGGGTCCTTTCCACCACATGGAGCTTGCAACACCCTTTATTAGCAAGAAACTACAGGACCATCTTTGCAACAGAGGAACTTACAGGTGGACCAGGGTTTCCAGGAGCCCCTGAGAAGCCAGGCATTCCAGGGTGGCCCTGCAGAATGAAAACAGAGACTTCCTTTATGCATTAGTCACATATCTACTTGTATAAAGGTTTACTGGTAATTATTGTGAGGTAACACCAAAATGAGTCAATTCACAGAGAGCTGGTTGTAAGGGAATAAAGATCCATGGCTTTTTAAAGTGAAACCTTGGTTTTCAAAGTGTGCATTTCAGAAATAACAAAGTTAAATTCCAGGCGTACTTCTTCCCATGCATATTTTAGTCTATGCCAATGGAAGATGAGAGCAGATATTGTGGGATTGCACAAGACAGAAGGTCAGCTGGGAAACCAAGCTTGTTTAAAATGTCTTAAAAATGTCATTGAAGAGGTGCTGATTTGCACCTTAAACCAGTGACTCAGCCCTTGGCAAAATTAACTATGAAAGTTTACTCTAATTTAAACCATTCTTGTCTTTCCTGTGGCATCTCAGTCCCTCCTAAAATAGGTCCTCCTTACATTCATCATCTAAGACAACTAGACACACTGTCTTTTTAAACCCAAAGACACCTGAACTCCTGGAAATCATCTAGGGATTACCCAAGGAAATGAGTAAGGGTTAGGTAATGTAGAGAATTTAATGCACTCAGTCCAGACATGAGGAAACAGATGGTACTGGAAGTTTTTACTGGAGATGAGGAAATCTGTGGAGGATTGCTATGATTCCACTCTTTGGCAGAGCCCATTTGTGGTTTGTCAGTGATGAAGAGCTCCCATCTTCCCATTCTGCCTTTGAGAAGGGTGCTCTTGTATAGGCATCATAGGAATCACCGATGAAGGAACAATCACAGTGACAGCCCTGCTGGAAAGCACATTGTTTTTACCTGTTCACCTTTTTCTCCTACTTCCCCAGTCATACCACGGTCTCCTTTAGCACCCTGGTAATAAAAAAAAGAGCCATTGAAAGTCAATGAGATTCAGTGTTGTGACAGCTTTTTGACCTCTCTCATAAAGCACTTGGTCATTCAAGAATAAAACTCAAGAATTAGGACTTAGCCCTCCTTGCCCTCCTCTTAAATTTTTCTCTAGACTTTCACTACCAGTGCTGGAGCCAGGAATATATGTGGAAAATGGCCTTTGAGTGGACCCAGCATAGCTGGTTTTAATGTTTTATTGTCATAGGCATAAAGAGGAATTACACATCCTTCAAGAGCAGGCAGGTTATTAGGCACTTCACTAAATCACATCTTTATAAAGATTCATCTGGCCCAACAAAGGTGCCCATACCCTTCAGGGACAACAGCAGTAAAAGCAGCATTTCTAAGGTGAAGCCAGAAAATTCATACCCAGAAAGTGCTCCTTTCTCTCTTTCTCTTTCTCTTTCTCTTTCTCTTTCTCTTTCTCTTTCTCTTTCTCTTTCTCTTTCTCTTTCTCTTTCTCTT
>VZUI01056530.1:0-20276 GCA_013401135.1 Cettia cetti | reverse complement strand
TGGACTGCTTCTAACACCCTGACCAACAGGGTGTCAGGTCACATCCCTGACTCTGTCAGGGGTTTTTAGGTTTTTTTTCTGTTTGTTTTGTTTGCTTGTCTTTCTGTACTACTACATTTATTTTTTAATATTCCTTGTAAAGAACTGCTATTCCTATTACCAAGTCTTTTCCTGAAAGCTCTTAATTGCAAAATTATAATAATTTGGAGGGAAGGGGGGTTATGTTCTCCATTCCAGGGAAAACTCCAGTTTTCCTTGGCAGATACCTGGTCTCTCTAAACCAGGACAGTAAGTAATCTAATAAATCCCTCTGACAGAAAAATAAGTTAATTTGTATTTTTCCTGGAGTTTTTTTGTTTTCATTTGAAAATGATATTTAGTAAAATTTGAAATATTATGCTTCCTTCAATTCCTATTAGCAGTGTATACACTCCTCGCCAGGTGATAGTCCATAACCCACAAGAAATTATCTTCATGACAAAAGTCAACACAAATTCTAGCTATGAATTAACGTTATCTCAAGGGCTTAGGAAAGATTCAAGCTATAGATAGGCTTTCTGGTTGAAGCAGATAATTTAATTCTAGATGAAAAAATGAAACAAATTACAATTATGACAACTATTTCTCAGTTTTTGTGTGTTTTGAGTTGTATACATCTGACAATAACATTTCCTAAGCAACAGCCTTTAAAACTTGCATGGAAAATATGGTAGCTTCTGAAGGACCAGAAAACAGGAGTTTATTCAGGCGCTGAAAGTTTTACTAAAAAAAAATCAAGAGTCATGCCCATCACTCTGAACAGTTTCTTTTTTTCTCTTGCAAATAAATACACAGTCCTTTTCTGGTTAAAAGAAAAACGAATAGAAATATAATTTCCTAATTTGAAATAGAAACTCGGGTCTTCAACCTGATTTAATCTAGATTTAATATCATTTTAAAGTCAGGTAAAATAGATAATATACAAAAACCAAAACAAGCTAGAAACTACTTAAAATGGTTAAAAGTAAAAACAATATTAAATATTTACAATGGACTAAAGTTTCTAAAGGGCTTTAATTGTTTTTTATTTTTTAAAAGTCATCTAGAAAATAACCACATCTAAAAGGTTTAAAAGATTTTAATATTATTTAAAAATATGCTTTTTCTTTTTTTAAAAGGTGAAAAATAAACATCAACTTACACAATAATTATTTAAATGTGTATGTTTTTATCTACAAAATATCTTCTATAATCTCTAATCCTGAACTGTATGAGGATGATGTAAACTCTTCCTGATAAAATAAATGTAATTACTATCAAATATTTTGGAAGAGAACTGAGATGAAGTGCAATATGTGAGATTTCGTGTGATAGCTTGAAGTACTGTTTAAGGTATCTATTCAGAGGAAAAATATTAAACTAAAGTACTGTAACAAAATGTATTGAAATATGTTACTGGGATTACCCAGACTTGTATGTCGTCAGGAACAGACTCCTGATCTAGTGACAATGACATGCAAAGTTCTGATAAAGTTTGGTGAAAAATGGACTTAGAACCTATCAGCTGATATTAAAATAATAATAATACAAAGAATATTTTCCAGAAATACTTTCCATAAAATTTTATGAGATAAAGAATCAAGTTTTTAAACACTGGTAGAGCTTAGTTGCAAATAAAGTTCATCTGTCTTAAAAGTAGAATAAAATAAACATTCCTAAGTTACTACAGATTCTGGTATTTTGTTTTTTTTAAAAAATAAAATTCAATATAACTTGAAGGTCATAATAACACTGTTGAGACCTTAGCAGTAACATTCTAGAAATTGTATGTATATATTTTGAAAAAAAATTTCTCAACTTACAGTAGCTAGGAAAAAACCAATAAAATAATTCTTATGCAATGCCAGGTAAGTAATTCATAGGGAAATTCTCTGAAAGTTCTCTATTTTCTTCTTCTATAGGCACAAGATCAGGAAGATGGAAAAAAAGATGTTACTTTTCTTCAGTCTCCTTTCCCTGCGTAAAAAGGAAAGACTGCAGTTAATGCACCATAAAAACCTGTGATTTCTCTCTCCCTCTAAAAATCCTAAAATTTTAAATAAGCTTTAAAAATCAGAAATAGTTTTCCCTTCTTAATTATTAAAGTGTTCAGAGAGTCATCTAAGGAAATTATTTCTCTGAAATGTTCCCTCTAAGCGTAAATATCCTGTAACTTTTCCATGTGTCTAGTAAGTATGTATTTACCAACAAAACAAAATTGGATACTATTGCTAAAATAATCAAGCCTAGTGTAGAATATTTAATCTAATAAAAGGATTAGTAATGTACCCAGAAATCATAAAGCACTTATTTAAAACAGAAAATAGAAAAAAAAATTCTAAAGAAAAGAAATTTTGAAAAGCATTTGGGTTTTGTCTCTGGTGCTCATGTAAAAGATAGCCCTTAGGCTGGAAGTGTTTATATGAAAATATAATAAGTGTTTGGAATATTTTGAAACAGAATTTTGTATTTTAGTAAGTGATGCATCAAAATAATGTCTTTAAAAAGAGACATAATTTAACACAACTTTATAAAAATGTTGTTAGACTAGCTTTCTCCAAGGAAATATTTGAGTTTAAATGGCAGCTTACCAAATTCATGTTCAGCCAATAAAGGAATGACAGTATTAAAATTTTAGTCGAGATCAAGTTTCAAAGAAGAATGTCTTCCTCTTTCAGAGAAAACATGAAAGCCAAGCAAATAAATCTCTCTGAACGAAGTAAGGAACATTTCCAGTACTATGTTCCTGTCATAGAAGCAAAATCCTTTAAAAGTGTCCTCTCAGGACACTGAGGCTTGAGGAAGATGGTTCTGTGTGGTCCTGTGCATAATCTTTCAATACATCTAATGACTAAATTACTATCAGGTTTTGCCAGTCTCCCAACTACTAATTCAAACCATTTGTTTGGTCGCAGAAGGAACCAGAGAGTGATCCACCACTTTGATCATGTGTTGTTCACTCTGTACTGAAGCAAGAAGAGGTCCAAATTAGCAGGATATACACAACAGAGTGATCTGATAGTTCTTACTTTATTATGTGCCTATGGTTTTAAGATAATTGAAAAATGGATTAAATGCACCAAAAGACATAGCAATAGTGTGATGCCCTATATTAAACACTTTGAAAATTGTAACAATTATCTGTGAAGAATTGTATTGGGTCTACAGATTACTGTAGAATCCAGATTACTGGCTGAGAATTTTGTTCATTGTTTCAATTATAAGCAAAGTATAAGCAAAATATTTCTAAGACTATATTAGAGATAAAATATGATTTCAAGCCATATTGTTAAAAAATTATCTATCGTTAAAATTTTCTTTTTCATCTATATTTCATTGTAATCTCAGGGAGAAAGAACTACTAAGCCAAGCATGAAAAAAGGTAGGTCTATTATGATATGTACTTGCTGCGTGACTGAGCTATGGAATTGGATAAAGATTTAAAAAAATAATGATTATTATAGTGTCTGACACATGAAATTCCTCTGTAAGAAAAGAATCCACTTTTCTGTAAGATAATCATTGCACATAAGTTTCTGAAAAAAGTGAAGAAGTTTACAAATGAAGAAGGCTTTGTAGAATATAAAACCTTCATCTACCTGTGCACATTAAACATCACCCCTAAAAGTATATAAAAATATGAAATTAGAACCTAAGACAACCCATATATGGCAGAAAAAATTTAGTACCACTAAGCCAGATTTCTTTTTCAGAGGAACAGAGGAATTTGGGATGTGGCTGCTCTGTCACTGAGTCAGACTCACCTTCTTCTAGTTGCAAAAAAAAACAACAACTGTTTGATCACCCAGAGGGTTTGAATACTTGTTTCCTGATATTATTGTTATTGTTATGAAAATACGCCTCAGTACCTCCCTCCTGAAGGTTTTTTTTTTCTTTATGTAAAGAGAAATTGTAAAACCTGATTTCTTAAAATTGGTCCTATTTCCACTGAATATGGAAACTGAGCTTTAAAATGGTTATTTTTATGCTACTTTCTATTTTAAAAAAGGTAATTTTGTTCTTATCTCTTCTTTCTCCCTTCACATTTTATTGACAGATGAAAAGTGATTGGAAATAGCCAGCATAAATTTATTGAGATAAATCATACTTGACCATGCTTGACTGTGTCTGGAATGCTTTGTCCAGTTTTGCAACCCAAATAAAAGAAAAATATTAATAAGCTGGAATTCAGCCACCTGAGGTTGGTCAGGAGCTAATTGCAATCTTCCAGTACTTTCAGAGAGGTCATCAAGATGTTAGAGCCAGGCTATTTATCCACATATGTGATAGGTGGATAAGTGTCTGAAACCCTAAGAGGTGATGGGGAAGTTCAGACTGAATACAGGAGCAAAAATTCACTATGAAAATCAGGAAACATTGGTACAAGTTACCAAGCCATTTCCGTAAACTCTGTCATTAGAGGCTTCTTAGGGCTGGGTGGAAAAAGCCCAAGCCTGCTCTAAGGTCAGTGTTGGTGAGATGCAGCAAGAGGAAGAAATTGTCCCTTTCTTGGGATGTGAAAGGTCACATCCATGTGCTTTGTGACAGCAGATGGTACTATCTAAAGGGTACTGTACAAACCTTTTTAAAGGCCTGATCAGAGATGGTGGAAAGGCAGGCAAGGGGATGAGGTGGGGTTGATTACAACAGGGGGAATGGAATGATGAAGGGGGTCAACACCTGGGGTACAGGACATGACACTACATGCACCCAAAGACCCAACTGTATTTTGCTGCAGTCACAGCAAAGCAATAGATATTAAAAATAGCATTAGAAGATATATTATTAAAATTATTCACAATAAAATTAGAACTTTCAGTTCTAAATCAATTATTTTTTCATGCTTGGAAAGAAGATTTTTGGAGACAAAAGAAAGAGATTACTTTGCAGAGATTACTTTCTCTTCTGAACATAAGAGAAGCCTGAATTCCATAACTTAAAATTATATTCCATCATCTCAGGTACACACATAGACATAGGCAGAAAGAAGTCATGATATTCAAGCCCAGCAAGGTTTGAAGCACAGAGTTATTAGAAAACAAGATTTCTTTTTCTCGTTATACCCATTTTCTAAACAACAAAGACTTCACCTTGTGTATATAAATAAGAATTCAGAGGAGTACCTAGAAAATTATGGCTGAACGAAACTCTTCCATTTACAAATACTGCTTTCAAACTGTTTTCAATGACAAGTGCAACCTTGAATATGTACTAAATCTAAACAATAAAACCCAAACAAATCATGATCCTTGCAGCCATATACACAGTAGCTCATGGCCATTTTCCCATCTTCTTTTAACATTTTCTTCATCCTGACAGTATAACAAATGATAGCATAGGTGCCGTCTCTCCTGATAAAGTTTCTGTGCTCTTTGCTGTTAGCAACAGCTCCAAAATACAGTCTGAATCGTCTATCATTTCTAAGTGCTGCAAGACTTATTTCAGTGCTGCCATTCTGCCCATTGAATCACTGTCTAGTGATTGTACATTTGTACATTTTCTTTTCTAATTTTTGCAGTAGTGATTAGACTGCTTCATGATAGCTTTTTTTGTTTGTCCTGAGAGCATCCACATCTGTCCAGGTATGTAAGCGGGGTTGAGGTTCATTTGACACTGGTCTTTATGCAGTTGTGTTATGTGGTTAGGATGGTGTTCTCCACTCAATGCTTTATTGCTCTGTTGAATGTGATGAGGTACACATTTGTTGCAGCAGTAGCTGCAATTGCTTGTTCGTGCTGCTGGAACCAACATCATATCTCCGTGCTGATGACCTGCAGTCAGAAGCATAGGCCTTCTAAGATACTGGCAGATTCAGAATTTTTTAAAGACTTTACCAGTAGGACTTGAATAGTTGCTTACCCAGGCTTTTGTGTGCTAATTTTGTTTACTCATCCTCACTAACATAAGTCTCAACAAAATTTGTCCAAGAGTATCCTCATTCTCATCCACATGGAGGTCCCAAGTCTACAGCTTTGAAGGCAGAACTTTTTCTTCAGTTATTAGATTATTTGATTTCTTGTTGAAGAGAAATTCTCTTGTATGAAGAGAAATTATCTCTTGACAATCATCCTTACACCATGTATACTTAAAAAAATCCCTAAAAAATGTAGGAAATAAACATTTCCAGAGCATATTACAGAATAGACCAGAAAAGGATATAGTTATGTGGAACATAATCTGGATACATCATAAATAAGAGAGTTGTATCGCCAACATAACAACATAAATAAAGGTAAATGTTTACCAAGCATATTCTTCATAGGGCCAGAGTATTTCATTATTTTTGTCTAATTAGGAAAGAGCTAAACAGTTCCAAGATTCTCATTCTGACTTCAAGATTCACATGTAGTCTACAATATGTAGTCTACGATTCCCACATATTGTTTTATATATCCACCCAAATGGATTTTTTTACATTTAAAAATATTTAAAAATTATTTAAAAATATTTTTTGAATGAAAACAAAACAAAAAACCCCAATCTGATATTTTACTATAATATTTTTAAAAACAATTTTTTTGTTGTTGTTCTATTTTGTCAAACTCCAGAACTTTCTAAACCATTCCAGAAATGTTTGATAGTTTAACCTAAAGATAAGATCAGCTGGCCATGAGGATTTCTCTAAATTTTAGCTTGTATTTCCTATATCCTTTTATAAGTTTTTTTCTTTTCTAAATAATATTCTGCATTCTAATTGGGTCTGTGAGCAACATCCCTCATTCATTGTTCTTAACATTCACTATATTTCAAGTTAACTCTCCTTGTTTCTGCTTGTTACTATGCTGCTCTGCCTATATTTTACTGAAGTGTATAAGCTATAGTTAGCAGATAAAAATCTTAACCTAAAAGTGGCTTCAGTGCTCAAAGGTCAGCTTTAAATTCACTACTCATGCATGTTTTTCTCAGATAGCTAAATGTTCTGGGGTCAGAAGACAATACCGAGGGGATTTTTTTCACGTGTGTGTGTTTGTTGCAAAGGTAAGTAATCCTCCAGGAAGAATTTCAAGGCAAAGTAGAGATAAACCTTGATGTTTTACTCAAGTACTGGAAAAAGTGTAGAAGAAAAACAAACAAGACCTCAACTCTTGTTAAGACCTGAACTTCTTCAAAAAATGTTCATAATTTTGATGAAGTTTGTAAAAAAGTAATACAAATTGCAAATCAAAGGCCAGAAATAAATAGTCATTTATAAAGCCATAACTTTGAAAAGTTTGATTAAATGTGCTTTTCAAGTGGCAAAATTGAATGAATGCAGGTACCATAGGGTACAGCTTGACTTTTATTTCTCTTACAACTGTCAGAAATACTAAATGGATTTGTATACCACAAATTAGAAGAACTGCTTCTAATTTTGCCCATAGGAAGAAAATGCTAGTTTAATCTGTTCATAGAATGTGCACTACTTATTCAGAGCTTTAGGGAAATTTATGTGACAGAACTGAATTGTGATTTATGATAAGTTAAACACCTTCATACTTCATTAGAATTCTCCTAACATTGTGAAATATTTTGGAGACTTTACTTGGAAATTTTGCAGTGAAGGATTCAACTGGTTCAAGTGGTTAAGACTTGTTTGAAAGCATATATGTGACTGTATATGTTAAGTATGTGACTGTTTTAGTACTAGTACATTATTCTTGAAGTATTCATGGGTCAACAGGAGCTTTTCCTGGCTGGACCAATGGTTCTGGTTTAGCATGGATAACAAAAACAAATTAGTGATAGGCTTTGAAACTGGCAACTGGATTAACCAAATAAATATAGGGATATGTCTCTGGGCAACACAAGTTAAAAACCAGAGGAATCACAGGAAACTTCCTTTTCCTTCCTGCCTTGGTGGCCGGCCCCACTCCACCACGTGGCCCCCAGGGGCCCGGCTGGGGCTGCAGCTGTCTCGGCCGGGCTGGGCCCAGTGACTCCCCGGCAGAAGGAGAGGAGGAGATTATGCCCTGTCCCTGCCGAGCCCAGGCCCAGGTAGCTGCTAACATCTGCTGCTATGCCACACTGCCATGACGGCCTGCACTGAGTTCCCTCTCCTCCAGCGGGACAGAAGAAGCAGTGGGGAAAGCCCAGCCTCAGAGAGATCCTGGCTCAAGCCTCAGCACAGCCTGAGTCTGGCATCTTCGGCCATCTCCCAGGAAAGAACCAGCATGCCTTCTGAGGACCTGGGAGAATGTTAACTCTTTCTTTGCACAGATGTTACTTGCAGAGCACTAACCCTTCTCTGAGTGAGAGAAATGCAGAGTGATTGAAACTTAGAGAGACACAGAATGGGACTAAAGTCAGTGAGGAGAGAGAGAGTAAAAGTCTTAATGGAGAGGAGATGGAGAAGATGCCTTGGTTTTTTGGGCTAAGAGTCTTTTATGAACCACAGTAATGAACTCTAATATATTAGAATACCCCTTTAAATCGTGAAGAATATGAATTGGGGAGATGATTGTTCAGACTGTGGATTGAAGCAAGGGTATTTGTGATGGACTAGGTGAATATTGATCTTATTAGAAGCTGTGATCCCATGAGAAGTTAGAACAGAGAGAGAGATGAAATAAGTCCTCTGCCTCAGGGAAGAAGCAAAACAGAGATCTCTGTTCTATGAGATGAAGAATATCCTTTGCTTTTGGAGTTGTTCATCTTGAAAATGACACCCCAGTTATTTCCATGACCTATATGCAGCTGGTGGGGAGCTGCTAATGAGAGGGACTTCACAAAAGCAATTCCCAGACAGGTGTTTTTTTGTGAGACTTAAAACCCACAAGACACTGTTCTGTGTTGTCAGTGGGGAAATTTAATGGCAGAATAAAAGAGACTTCTCTCTCAAAAAGAAATGATAAAAGACTATTTTATGGGTGGGTAAACTGACCAATAGTTCCAGGTTTTGTCTCTTTTTTGTTGTTAGTGGGAAAGCAAACACTTGTGGGGAGCAAGAAGAAATTAAAGGTTTCATTTTGATTGTCATTCTTACTTTAGTGTGTGTTAATAAGTCTATCTTTATACCCTTAAAGTTTGAGCCTGCCTTGCTTTTCTCCTAATCCTATCTCACAACAGAAAAGACACTACACAAAAATTCGGCAAACAAGAATTGGCGAATGTGAAACCATTGCAACCAAGCTACACTGAAGTTCTAATTTACACATATGTAAGATAACCAAATGTATTTATTAACTAGAAAATATAACTGTTATACCAAGGCTTAGGAATGTTTGAAGTTACATGTGTTTTGTACCATGTAACCTGTTGGTTTTTTTTTCTCATCACCCTATTTTTTTGTAATAATACCTGTGCAGTTAACTTGCAGAAAAACCTAAATCTAAAGAAAAAAAAAAAGTTTCTATAAGGCTTCTGAAACATGCCTACACAATTTAAGCCCAGAGGGTAATTATTTTTCATAGTAATACTATTTCTTTTAACATTCTGATAAATGTAATAGGTGCAATTAAATGACATATGAATGGAAAGAGGGGATCATAAAGTGTGCATTAAACTAATTGTTACATTGCACTCAGAATTTCAGTGGAATTAGAAGTTTAAAGTACAAAATATTAGTCCAGTGAAATATTTGAGTAGGATGGACTTAGTAACAAGGATGTGGATGTCTCCATGCACAGGAGAGAGAAACCAGAAAGGCAAATAGATATGCTGGATTAAAATGTCCATGTGCATTAATGTACAGCTATCATACAAAATAGAACGGTCAATATTTTAAAATGACTACTGGATGAAAAACAAATTTCACCAAATACAATTTTTGTTTCAAAATCTTAATTAAGGTTCACCAGATCCTGAAACTTGTTTTCCTCAAAATTTGGTTTGCTGCTCAAAAGTAGAACACAATAGAAACTTAATGTTAAAGAATGCTTAACTCCTGATCTTGATATAATTGAGAAGATATTTTAGCAAATTTCTTTTGATGCATATCTGATGTTCCAAAATATTTGCCAACTAGTTTTAATTTTAGAATTATTAATGGATTTTAAAAACTGTTACTCTGTTTCAACGTGAAAATATTTATTTTATGAATTCATGTTCACTCATGCTTCCATGATATTTCAATTTCCTCCTGATCTTCTTTTGATTGGATCCTTCACTCTTCCACCTTGGCATGATTCTTTCAACCTAAATGTCACAATGGACTCTCTTGAAACTTAAAAGAGTAACACAAAAGCTTTTTTTTTTCCCATTTCACAAGTAAATGAGTATTCATCATCTCTCTTTTTTTTTTTTTTTTTTTTAATTTATTCCATAGAAATTTAAACTCAACTTCAGGAACAGACTGATTTTTTAAAATGCAACAGGATTGCAAAAAATAGGTACAGAGTGAACTCATCTCTATTCTGATATAGAGGGATCAGGGTTTCATTGGTTGCAGTTACTCACAAGATGCATCCTTCAGTAACACTTTTTCTTCTTTAAGTATTGTTCCTTATCAGAAAGGAGGCATGTCTATCTGTGCTGAAATCCTGTATTTCCATTTACACAGGCTAGATAACCATCTTTCTAACAGTTTTCTCGCAGGCCTCAAATGCAGCAGTTCAATCTCAGCTGGGCCTTCCTCAGTTCACAAACCAATCAGAAGCAATTGGTAGTTCTTTTCATATGGTCTCACACTGTCAAAGCACCTCTAGTTTCTATACAGAACTCAGGTAGTTCTTCTCTTATTAATGATAATTCCAATTGAGATGATGCCTGGATGACTTTCAAAATTCATTTCACTAAAAAGTTATTTATAAGCAGGAAATACTACCTCTCTTCAAAATATGAAACACCTAGAACCTAGATGATGCAAGATTATTGCTTTTAAATTCTCTGAATATTTGCAATTCATTTCTATTTGAAATGAATTTATGCATTGATGTAGGAGAGAGTTTTTTCATTACGTTATTATCATAATGATTTCATATCCTTTTCTCTACATATTTGAATCTCCTACTTTTCTGTTCAGTAGACAAATATATGTATTGCAGTCCTCTAAACCAAAGTCTCAGCCAAAAATAAAGCCTGAAAAATGGAATAAAAAGAAGGCCTTGATAATACATTTATTTACAAGCAAATTTAATTTACCATTTCCCTGAATGGGTTAGTAAACATATAAAAACAATAGGATAATCATATTGCTATGAAAATTGGATAGACTTTTGAGCATAAAAACATTTCTGCTGACCACAAGCCCAGAAGGAAGCAAAAAAAATCAATTTCACCATTACCACATGGTAGATGAAAAAGCAGCATTGTCAGGACATTTCAGTCAGAGGGACACATACCAAGGTGTCAATTCAATTCAAAAAGTTCATGAGATTTTTATCTAGGTTCAACCAAGCAACCTTACTGATCAGGTGTTGAACTAAAATAACACATGAAGTCTTCCTTTTTACTGATTCCTATGTTTTATAAATTTTCATCTCAGAGGGGAAAGAATACCTAGGAGGAATGACGAGTGCTAATTTCAATCAGAAGAAGAACTCTATTATTTATAACACATTTAAAAACAGCCCCTAACACTCCAAAGTAATCATAGGCATTGTCTCCAACTTGAAATAGATTTGCTTAGAAAAAATATTTAATAATGTGTACTGTTCCTAGAGCAATCTGAAATACAGATGATTAGCCTGTTTCCCAGATGAGCACTCTGTACAATTACTGCAAGAGACAGATTCTTCCTATTCTTTTTCTGTATCACAAGTTTTTCCTACAGAAAATGCTATCACTTTATCCACCTGGGGAAATGTGGTATACTCTTCATCACTTTTCAATTCAGAGAGTCTCTTGTCTGCTAGTCTGTTTGAAACTCCTAAGGCACAGGAGGGCACTATATTTTCATTTCCCGTATGTGAAAGCATTGCATGGATATGACATAATCTCTTTATTCATCTATGTTCTAAAATAAATGAAATCTTTTATAACATGTTGTGAAACTATTAATCTTGGGGTTTCTTTTTTAAGGTGTTTTGGGGTTTTTTTTGTGTTTTTTTTTTTTTTTTTTTTTTTTTGCTTTCTTCTAGTTATATTCTAAGTAATCTTGCTTATAGAATTTAGGAAGAAAAATGTACAGATATTAAGAAAACATCTAGGAAGAGTTGATTCTACAATTTTATGATTCTGTGATTCTGTGAATCTATGATTCTACAACTCTGTGCTAGAGTAAGGGAAAATTTACTAGTTTCACATGTTCTGCACATAGTTATTGACCTCAGAGGGTATACACAGAAATAAATCATGCCTGTTCGAAATGACTGAGCTATAAAGGTATCCAAGATATGCCTGGAGACCATACAGCTTTACACACTGGCTTCATTCCATACTTCTCACTGCCTTATACACAGCATTACTTTGAAATATGCGTGAATTTGGACATCATGTGACCATCTAACACAATGTCAGTGATGCCATTCTGCATCCAGTCTGCATGGTTATCCCAGATGAGGGGCATGATAAAATGTCTTACCCAAAGATTCAGGTCTCTATCACTCCAGAAGATTTCTCATTCACAGGGTGAACATAGAAAACCACAGTGAATTTCATATAATATTTTTCTGAAAAGATCTTCAACATAACCTTATACTAGCCTTAATTGATAATGAAAGATTTTCTCCTATTTACAGCAAACTTCAATAAAATCAGAACATAAATGAGAACTGTTTCCCTTCAGTTTCATTCTGATTTTTTTTTTCTATGACAGGTAAATAGAAATCATCAACTGCTAACATAGTGTTTTACTACCATGATACCATTTAACCTCAGAAATTTAAGTTTTATGAAATTATTGCACTTGTAGGATTGATTTGGGTCTGATGCTTTAAAACAGTCCCTAGAAGTAAAGCCTTTAGTCAAAAAAGTTCTCTCTTTTAATGTGATAAAAACTAACTTGACATAGGGTTACATAGTTAGTTTAGTGGACCAGTCAGCATTAAGTTAACAGTTGGACTCGATCTTAGGGGTTTTTTCCAACCTTAATGATTCTATGATTAAAAAACATAAATAAATTTGAATGCAAAGGGTAAATTTTACAATTTGGTCTTTATGTAAAATCATGTATAAGAGGTTAATTTTCCAAAGGCATGAATGATGTTCTGCTTTTGCAATATGCTGTATTATCTATATTGTTTCACCTGTAAAAATGTCCAAGATGACTGTTGGGTTTTACCCTGTGAACATCAAAAAAATTCAATATATAATTATAATAATTTTATTTTGATATGTTATTAATTTGAATTAACATTGTATTTAAATATAATACTGTAAAATATAAAGATTCATTTTCCAATAAATAGCTATCAGAAACTTGCAGGCAAAACAGCATTGTCCTTATAAAATGTTCCTACTCTTTTGAGATTTATTTATAGATATAAACAAATTTTAAAGTTTTTAATATACTTTTTTAATAGATTTTGACATCTATATTGTTTTAACCAGAGACTAAATATCTTTGGAACTGGACTCCAGAGTACATGAAATGAGATTCAATATTACTGTGGAAATAGGATTCTTGATAAACTGATGCAGGTGCAGTATAATAACACCACGATTTTAACCTCTGCTTCCATTAAGCAGTCATGTATTTTTCTGAAAATTCAAACCAATGGAACAAAAAACAAACAGCATTTGACAGAACTCCTTCTTTTCACAGTCTATTTCAGTGATTTTGGCTAGTATATATTGTGATCAAGTTTAAAAGCCTTTAATATTTCATAACATAGAAATTGGATTTGTTTTATATGAAAAAATTAAAAATTTTGAGCAAATATATATTTTCTTTTTGCACTCAGTGAAATGTCTTTGTTCATTGAGTAGAGTTGAATGAAAACGTAAAGTAAACAAAAAAACCTTTAAAAGCAGTGGTTATTTTGCTCTATATATCAAAACTCAAATGACATTAGTCCATGATAGATTTTAGTGCTCTAAACTGCTTGTAGCTTAAAGTAGTAAATGGGACCACAGCTGTAAATGGGATCTTGTAAATGCCAGTCAGGAGCAGCAGGAAAATCATACGTTGCAGTAAGTTTGGAATTGAAGATTTGTTTCTGTGCTTCTATCAGGAGACCCTTATGCATACCTCAAGCACATTGCTTCTTCTAATAATCACAATGTCAATAAAAATTATGACATAGTTTGAGCTCCTAAATTATGTACTATATGGT
The DNA here is from genome assembly GCA_013401135.1 of Cettia cetti. NCBI lineage: Eukaryota > Metazoa > Chordata > Aves > Passeriformes > Sylviidae > Cettia > Cettia cetti. The sequence goes on along the minus strand of VZUI01056530.1, from coordinate 6,126 downwards.
AAAACATGCAAAGGAAATATGATGTTTGCATTTATTGGAGCTGTAGTGCAAAAAGTGAACCTGCATTCAAGGTAACTGTGAATTTTATGTTACAAATTATTCTTATTTATTAAACCTGACATGCAATATTATCTCATCAACTAAGGTAAAGATATCACATATCTCCTCTGACCATTCTTTCTGCCAACAATCTTTTTTAAAAATAACATGAACCTCTGTTTGGCCTTCATGTTCATTTTTCAGCAAAACACATTCTGTTCCAGATATACTATTCCGTTAAATGTCATTCCTTAATTATCAGACTCAATGACTAGCATTTCACTGACAGCATCAGCCATCATAGTGTAATTTACTGCATCCAGAACTGCACAGTGAATTTGTATTCATTAGCAGAGAAAAAAAAGACATACTGATCTAGCCATATCAAATACAGATGGCTGGCCAACCTCACAATTGAAAGCGATAAGCATGTCAGATGTCGGTGTTTACCCTTCACTTCTGTCCACTCTTTGAATTTAAGAGTGGATATTAGCTAAGTAGTTGATAAATGTTGTCTGATCTGAAAACCATTATACTAGCACATCAATGTATTTCTTTCAGAATAATTCAATACAGAGTGTTACAATAATGTAATGTCAGGCATTAGGTGTTCTGCAACAGAATTCATTCTGGGTACGTTCTGTGACTGTAAATAGACAACATATGATCCGAATATTTGGCAGGTGGAAGTTAATTTTGTGAATTACTCATGAATAGTTTAAATCCTTGAACTATTTTTATCTGCTTAGTACAACTATTTAGGTAGCAAATGTAATTTTCTTTTGAGGGAAGGCAGCAAAGGAAATTTTGTGACTATAAGTAGGGGCTTCACTGCCTGGCTGTTCTTGTGTGTACAAAGTTTATATCTAAAAGAAGAAATATTCAATCACAGTCTAATTTAGAAATTTTCTTTTATTTTTACTTTCATGGCCTATGAGATTTTTACCCCTAAAATTATCACGTTCAGCATCCTAGATTTTTGTTCCTAATTCCTGTGAATTTTACACTGAAATAGCAGTGATTATGAAAAAGAAAGAAAAGGAGTTAAAGTTAAATATGTGCTTTTTATTTAGTTTATATTGGTCATTGGACTAGCCTGAGACAGATCAGTGACACATGCAACATAAAGATGTTGAAGAGGAGTATTAAGTTATGTCCTAGTTCCAATATTACTTGTATAAACATGTCATACATGTCATACTCACAGTTATAAATATCAATGCTTCAATTTAAACTTCAGTGATTTTCTTATTGAAAAATCCAACATGCATGACCCCTCTGGGAAAATGTATTTACTTATATTGACAATAAGTCAATGTTGACATTGACACTATTGCCACTGATGTAAAATTATTAAAAATGTCAGCAAAGTTCTTGCTCTCTGTTACACTATAATCAGTGGCGTAAATCTAGCAAGCCTCTTAACTGTGTATGTATTTTTATGTATATACATTGTAGTCATACCTTTGTTAAAAGTCAATGACAGGTTTGTTAATGAGTTCAAGTGGTGTCTGAGTGACTCCACTTGCATTTCAAGAAGACTAAAACTATTACTTAAATGGTCTACTTAAAAGTAGAAAAAAATTTCTGTGTTCCTTTAGAACCATTTTTAAGAGAGCAAAATATTATGATAATATTGTAGAAAATATAGCTTAACTATCTGCAGAAAGATGAAGCTGCAAAGACAAAGTGGATTTAGGAGTTTCCCAAAAGAAACAAGGCCCTCAAAGCTATCAGATATCAAAAAACAGAAACAAAATTATCTGTGACCTTACATTAAGAGGTTTTTTTACTCAGGTTTTTTTTTTTTTTTTTTTTTTTCACACCCTCTTTCTTTAAGTGTTTTATTTCTAGGGACCATTTTAAATCATCAGACCCAAATGATGTGAAAAAAAAGTTCTAGTTTCAATTACGGTGAAGTTCCAGAATACCATGGAAAAATCAAGTCTAGTATTATTTTGCCTTTTAATAAACTTTTAATTTGTGAATACTGAAATAATTCAGCAATGTGATTTTAAAACATATTCTTATCTCTACATTTAATTCTGAAGAGCTGTAAACTGATAAATGTAGTCTACAATTAATAAAAAAGATGAATTAACATCCAACTAAGAAGCTGCCAACTTTGCAGTCTCAGGATAAAAGTACTTCCTACCATAAGAAATTATTATTTTGATTGAAAAGGAGAATAATGCAGTTTCTGCTTTCAAAAACATCCTAAAACCTTTTAAAAAACACATTTTAATGAGCTATATTTTCATTTAGTTTTATTTGTAAAGTTCCTAAACAAATAAGAGCAGTTCAACAAACTATTTAGTAGTGAAATAGTGAAAATATTTGTGATTTGAATCCAATGTTAAAAAAAAAAAAGTGTGACACACTAAAGTAGTGATATTATCACTTATGCTCTAATTGTTAATATCTGCAGTTCTATGGGAGAATGTTAAATACTACTGAAGAATGTTAAATCTTTGCTAGATCTCATTAAAAACTACCCAAAGAGTGTATGGACAACTGAAATTCAAAACTGGAATCATAAAACTTCCTTCTGAGACACCCTTCCCAAACAAAACTATGTCCATATTTTCCCATTATTTCAAAGAAGGTACTTTTCTGCTAATATTTGGGAATTCACCTATATGCAATATCTCCTGTGGATGCAGTAAGATTGCCCTTAAAAGAAAGTTCTTATCTCTCCCTGTTTCAATTCATAAGCATTTTTCAGCTATGTAAAAACAGATTTTCAGTGAGACACAATAAATAATATATACAGATTTTATCGACAGGAATATTTTATCCAGAATAGTGTGGTTTGTTAATGAATCCTCCCATAGTTCATAGAGTACATTTGCTCAGTCTACAGTTTTGTGCAGGCAGACTTGGTACCTTGAGGAGTACTGTATCAGATGTAAGCAAGATGTTTAAGGACCGTATGAAATCTAGTTTAATCTAACATCTGTTTCAATGCACTCCTGTTGGGCCAAATGCTTATACCACAGTAATAAGCACTCACATGCTCATTTCACTCACAGGAACATGCAGATATGGAAAGCATATGTAGATGACCAGTTTTTGACAACTAGTTTGAAAAGCCTTTTAGTGTACCTGAACAACTGCTACAGAGTTTAGAGCAGGTGAGTGAACTAAGAGAGAAAAAAGAGCCAGAAGGAAGCCAGTTAGTGGTATATTAACATTTGTGTTTTCACAAATTGGAAAGAAATGCATATAGGAATGGCCACAATTAAGTTGGTTTTTTTCTTGTCGAAAGAAAAATAAAAGTATGAGTCTATGAGCTGTTTATTAAAGGTAAGAATGCATTGAATCTGTGAGAAACTCATTTCCAGAAGCTTTGTCCAAGGGCACTGACAGCCTTCTTCAGAATACTTTTATTTCCTTTTTTCTTTTTTTCTACTATGACTTTGGAAGCAACACTCAGAAAGTAATCAGTAAACCAAAACATCTGTCTGCAGTTACAGAGTATTTGTTTCACAGCTTGAAGTTTAGACTTGAAACATCTCTTCATTTATGTGTCAACAGCATCAAAAAAATTATATCTACCAATTTACATCTCTTTAAAAACTAGACATACTCCTGTTGTCTTCAAGAACACACTTGGAACTATGCTAGTATTCTTGTCAAGGAAATGATCTTCTTATAGTTTTTTAGTGTGGAGGAATTTTTCTATAACTTTTCTCAAAAGATTGCCATTGGTTCATAATTCTTCTGTGCCTGCTATCCTTGAGCAAATGAGTAGTTTTGTAAGCCAGCACAGATGTGTTGCCTCTTTTGTCAGAAATTTAGACACCAAGAAAAGTACAAATGGCATCCAGGACTGGTATAGGTTGACATAACTCAGCTAAAACACTGCACAGTTCTTAGTATTTCACCAGTTAGAAAAGGTCTATGGCATATATCATAGATACCTTTATATTTAGGAAACAAAGTTTATAAAGAAAAACTACAATTCTAACACTTCTAACATAAAATATGAGATAATACAGCTAAAGACTACAAATAATGGTTAATGTGTTCGTTCTTGTCTGCATGCTTCCCAGGCTAGTGTGTATAGTTTTCAGAATTTCGGTGAGCATCTTCTGCTTCAGACTGAGACATTGGTGGGAAATGAAATCTCAAAATACATATTGAAATGTTGTATAAACTCTACTGAAATTTACATAAAATGGATACATTTAAAATACTGAGGATTTTATCCTACTTGAATTGGATAACTTTTTTTTTACTTTTCTGGAATACCTAAGGCCACGGGATGGCTGGCTGTAACACTTCAGTGTGAATAAAATTAAGGCTAATGGAATAATTCCAAATGCCTAATTGGGTCATCTGAAGAACAGATATTTAATTCTAAGCCATTTAGCAAAGGTTTTCTCAGTACCAGTCAAGAGAAATATCTACTTCTAGAACTACTTTTATAGGATGTTAAACCTCCTTCTAAAATATATGAGTATGATAGAGCAGGTGAATTGTCCTTTCCTTTAAAAGTATCATTCTCCCCTCATTGATTATTCCAACAACTAGATACCATGCAAGCATCTGAAAAGGAGTACATAAATACCATTCAAAAAAAGCTGCTGCTTTTTCAAAAGCTAAGTATTGTAAATACTAGCCAGTCACTAGTTTGAGTTCAGTGGTAAAAAATCATGCTTGAGACAATACCAAAGATTTTGCTTAATGAATATATCCTTAAGAAACTCTTAAAAAAGTGTTAAAGCATCCAGGAGGAGGCTGATGAATGTCAACAAAGGCTCCTAAAGCACTATTCTGTTGGATTCTCTATATATCACAAATGAATTTGAGTGCATGGGCTCTCTTTTGTTAGGTATGTTACTTCTGGCATGTCCAGTATAAAATTTATGTTCTACCTACTTGATTCCTTTTTGAAATTAACTTTAATGCAATGAATATAATTGGATTTTATTGCCATAATTTTTTACTTTAAAAGCATAAACCTCTTGTCTTTTCATAAACTGAGTAATTCTTTGAATCACATGACAGACTGTTCTCTGTTTCTGATGAGGACATTCCACACTCTGGATGTCCCTTTGAATACTGTATAACAGTAGAGGGTTTTACAGTTGAAACACTTTCATTTCAAAAAATGGGGTTTTTCAGCATTTGCAAATGTTAACTGTATTCTCTGCTGAATTATTCTTCCAAGGTCTTTCCTAAGTAATAGGAACCCATAGGAACAAGTCAAGAACGAAAACATATTCTTTCTGACTTAACAGAAAACACTATTTGGTTTTCAAGTTGGTTGAGACAAGACGTATCTTAGGCACTCTTTCTGTTAAATTATTTCAAAGAACAGTAATTATTCCCATCAGTAAGAAGGAGACTGGAAACACTTCAAAATATTTATTCATGCCAAGTTTTTGCAGCATCCAAGTTAGAAGCTGTAATGGGTTAACCCTGGCTGGATGCCAGGCACCCACCACAGCCTATCACCCCCCTCTGCAGCTGGACAGGAGAGAGAACATATAACAATGGATTCATAAGTTGAGATAAGGACAGAGAGAGATTACTCACCAAATACTTTTATGGGCAAAACAGACTCAAATTCAAGATATTAACAGAATTCATTGCTAACAAAATCAGAGCAGGATAATAAGTAAAATAATATCTTCAAAACACTTTCCCCCTCACCTCTCCCTCCTTCCCAGCTTTACCTCCTCCCCCAGAGCCCAGTGAGACAGGGAATGGGGCTTATGGTCTGTTCATCATCCTTTGTTTCTCCCACTGCTCAAGGAGAGGATCTTGCTCCACTCCACAGTGAGGTCCTTCCCACAGGTGATAGTTCTCCATGAACTGCTTCAACCTGAGTCCATCCCATGGGCAGCAGGCCTTCCCAAACTGCTGCAACGTGCATCACTTCCACAGGGTGCACTCCTTCAAGGACAGGCTGCCCCAGCATGGGCTCCTCTCTCCACAGGCCTCCCATGGGGTCACAAGCTTCTCCCAGGCATCCACCTGCTCTGGCATGGGTCTTCTCCAAGGGCTGCAGGTGGATCTCTGCATCCCCTGGCCCTCCATGGGCTGCAGGGGCACAGCTGCCTCACCATGGGCTGCACC
>VZUI01056529.1:0-18462 GCA_013401135.1 Cettia cetti | reverse complement strand
ACCCCCCCCCCCCCCCCAATTTTATCTTTACATTCTTATGCTGAGAAAAAAATTGATCATTTGTAAACTTGAACCCTAGGATGTGAGAAATACCTTAGCCCTTCTTAAAGAGAAAAATGTTATGTCTTTTTAGGCAGCCAGCTATGTCACAAAATCGCCTTACACATGCCAGATCTATACATAAGGCCACACTGCTGCTGAATGGAAAAACTTTTGGAAGTATTAAAACTACACAGTGGCCCTAGACCTGCTTGTATAGGGGACATGCACTTCTTACAAGAATATGCTTTGATAGTCAGGAACGGATTTCTAATCCTACACTGTTTATCTTAAGAGATACAAAAACATTTTATCCACCAATATACCTGAAGGCTGTCATCACCAACAAGAAGATACTGTGGCAAACTTCCAGCCTTTTACTCCTCTTTATCTTTTTTTACACCCTAAGAGACACTGTCTTAGCTCTTCATTCTCTCCCAGGTACCACACTGTTTTCCTCACAGGCTTTGCCAACACACCAAGCTTCTGCCACCTCAATGCTCAGGCCTAGTAACCAGCTGATCCACTGAACTGAAAACAGTGAGAAGAGAGTTCCATCATGTAGTAGCTGAATAATTTAGGGAGTGATTTTTATGGGAAAAATCAAGATTTCTGCACGTGCTATCTATACCATGTGTAAATGAACAGTAGGTATCTGTTAACTGCAAGTTATTAGTTCAGCTGCTTCTGCATCTGTGTAGTGACAACAGCAACCCTGTCACTGAGATCAAGAAGTGAATGGAAAATATTTTAACTATAGTTGAAATATACATAAAAGATACATGAAAGATACATAACAGATTAGGTATGGCTGTTGCAGTCACAGTCTCCTTTAATTCTCTGTCACGTTTTCTTTATTAAGAGGTAGAAACTTAAAATCAAAAATAGTAAAATAAACATGTATTTAAGTTAACCTGAAGAAAAAGGAAGAAACACTTACATGGTAAATACATTCCTGAGCAAGCTTATGTCCACCAGGTGAAAAGAGCAGAAAGTTGGTCAGAAGATGTGTTGTAAGATGCTGGTTACAGCACTGCTCAATACCCATTACCCTGTGTACAGCAGCCTCCAGGTCTTTGAGAGAAAGGTCTGCACAGCTGAACAGCATCATTAGATGATTGTAGACAGCTTCAGCTTCTACCTGTAGGAAATTATTTCAAAGGATGCAGGATCAGGGAAGAGTAAAGGTCAAATCTATGGTATTTTATTTAGGATTTATTCACTAAAAGAAAACTGAATCCTCAGAGAAACAACTCAAATGAAAAAAGTTTGAATTTAAACAGCAGGAAAACCAGGGAAGGAAGGGCTGTAACACATTTCTTTTCATTGATTCACACACACAAAGGTGACAGCATGGACCTTTTTTTTTTCCTTCGGTCTTACAAATGAAGTAGAAAGGGCATCAAGCCAGGATTCTACCTTTTCAAAGAATATAAGGAAATGAAGAAAGTCCCTCAGAAGAACGTGGTCCGATTTTTGCATTGTGGGAAAAAGAACAAAGGCTCCTCAAGGGCTCATTTCAGTATTGCTGCTGCAAATCAACTACATACCCATGCAGCCTGACCTTGGCTGATAAAATGTTCAGTAAGAATGTGAGTTTTAACTTCTTCCTGTGTTGTTCATAACTTACGTTTTTATGTTGTGAGTTAGACAATAAAACCTAACTTTTACTGGGGGTAGGAAACAGAAGATTTTAGCATCTCTAGAAAAAGAACTTAAACTGCTGCAAAAGAAATACTAACAATAATTCTGTTCACTGTATTAAAAATTAACTGAAAACACTTGTAGACAGAATGCAAATGAGCATCATCTGGAACAATACAAAAATACACCACTGCACGCCCAAATGAAAAGAACACCTGTTTCTCAAGGATATGCACTGCGACAATTTTTTTCAAACATTTATCTCATGTTGACCTACCCTTTTAACAATTTCACATGATATAGTCAGAAAAAGCTGCTCTTCTTGCATTAAGTCCACAAGTACATGTGATGCACAAATGATATCAGGATCTACAGAAAGGTAACTGGAATTCCTCATGATTTTTTATTCCCCTGTGCATCATATGAGCCAGAGATTGCAGATGGTGAGTAGCTGGTCCTGCTCCAAGAGCTCGTGTACCCTAGAAATCTCATGGTGCCAATCGCCAAGTTTTGCTCCTTCAATGTTTCAGACCCTAAAGCTATAAAAGGAGCGCAACAAAGGAATAAATATTGAGGAATATTTAGTCCTGCACATATAAATGAACTCTAGTGAACACCAAAAATAATATTTTTCTTCTTTAAATAATTTAAATCCTTTGTATTAAACTCTGCCTAATATGAAGGTGTTACCTGAAGTACAGAGCAGGAAGACAAAATCCTTTCCACACAAAAATAATGCTAAATGAAAAATACTCCAGATTGACATCTGTCAGAAGTTCCCATGCCATGTTAACCCTTAATTAGTGAAAGGTACTGGGTTTGAGGTGGAAACCACTTCATTTGAAAAAGCTGAGAGCTAATCTGCCAACAGACAAATTTAAAAAAAAACCCCAAATATTTAACTAAAGGCAGAAGCTTTGCATGAAGTGTGGGAATGCTTCTGAAGCATTCAGAAGCATTCAAAATGCTTCAGTAGCTTGATCAATGCAAAAAAAAAAAAAAAAAGTCTCAGCTCAAATACCTAAGAAAAGAATGATAAGGAACTGAAATATCAGACCTCTGGGAAAAGATGAATTGCTGTGTGGGTTTTCAGTAGAAAAAGCTTTTTTGTCTCTAAAGTTTGACTTATGACTGAAATAACAAACTGATGGAATAGAGGACACACATACATATTTGTCCCATATATTTCATATATGGGACAAAGTGATTTCATTCTGTGGAATTAGAACAAAATGGAAATACATTGATCTGCACCTGTAGTGCAATAGTTTCATTCACTCTAGTTTATTGTTCACCTATTGCCTACTTTCTCCAAACTGCATTCTAAAAACAACCCTGATTCTTTACTTCACCATAGCTCTAACTAACTTCACATAGCTCAGCCAACATCCCATCCCCTGCACCTTGACTGGGGATGTGATCTTGCATTATGTAGTGCCATCTGGGAAGCAGGAGGGAAGAAAGGAAAATAAAATATTGCATAATGCACAGTTGTACCTGGACCATTAGATGTAAATTTAAAGCCTGATTTTTACTACTGTGGTATACTGTGCTGCATTTTTAAATCCACCAGAATCCATTTTCAAGTTAAGGAAAATTAGACAAGTTTCAGCCTTTTGAAATGGGGCTTTGTAGATCCAATTGCTTGGGCTAGTTCAGATTTGCATAATAGGTTTAAATTGAAGGCTTTCAAGTATTTGCTTGCATACACAGACGTGCAGCACTCTTGGTGCAGCACAAAGTGTAAGGTTAGAACACTGCTCCTTCTGTTACCTACCCAGCATATGGCTTTATCACATATTTATTACAGCATCACATGCCAAGAAATGGAGAGAAATCAGAATAGCTGGCCAAGATTAGGATTCAAGGCTGTGTTTGACAAGTATCTTCATGGTTTCAACTGCTGTGATTTCTCTTGTTTCCTTCTCATAAGATGCCATAACACAGGGCATGCTGAATTCTGCCACACTGATTTAAAATCACCCTGGTTATCAAAAAGAAAGCCAGAGGCTGCTAATCTATATCACATCCTTAAAAAAGAGGAAGAAGTTTTTCTAGATGTCAAAAATCAGAAAAAAACTCCAACTTTCAAATTCTCCACTGCAACACAATTCCCAGAGACTTTGTAAAGTCAATACCTTTAATTTTTCTGTATGCACTATTTGTTTTACAGCAATAAAATATAATCAGACTATAGACTGGTAATTGCCAGTTATTGTTCTACATTACCCACCATTGTTTGAGTCCTTTGTTGATTTTCATTATTAGGACAGTAGTAAAATGCCAGCAGCCACAGCACAGCACCTGGTTCTACAGCAGCCTTCAGTAATTGTTCTGCTGCAATATCCAGCCACTCTCCAAAACAAGCAACCAAATACCAGATTTCAAAGAGGCCAATGAGAGAACTGGAAAACAAAACAGATGAAATTAGGTATTTCTCATTATTTAACATTTTTAATTGCCTTAAATTAACTACAAAGGGTGCTGACAGTTAACTTTAAAAAAAATCATTAAACTACACTTCAACAGGGAATACTTTACCTGCTAGTCATACAGCCATTTACTACTGAAATCACAACTACTGAAATCCATCTGAAATCACAATCAAACAAGATACACCCAGTGCTACTACAGACTGACTTTGACAGTACAACAGACTATCCTTAACAGCAGCTTCTAATAAACTATGACAAAATACTGTGTGTGAAAAGGTACATTATAAAATTCATCCCTACTCTTTATACCCTTCAGCTGCAGGATTTCCAAAACTTTAAATCATATCTCAAGTATTACACCCTAACGTACTGCTGCCTTTCACTTTCCCCCTGTTGCTTTCCAGGGTTATTTCCTGCTTTTTGGGAATTTGTGAAGCGCATCTTTTTTGGTAATTCATGAGGATAAATTTAGATAGACATTTAGATGACATTTAGATGGACTAAACATAAAGTTTTAAAGTACATTTTGAAGTATATCTCCTGACTGTTAAAATTCATGTTTTCTTAAATGAAAATTTTGAAAGTGTTTACAAAAGGAATATTGCTGTAAGAAAGAACCACCACTCATCTCTACACTTTCTCATGTGCATTCCTCTGAAGTCATGGAAGACTAAAGAAAAGAGATGCAAACTAATGGTAGGTGTCTCAGAAACAAGAAGTTAAACTAAGTGTGGACGGACAAACAGAAAGACAGCTAGATTAGGATTAAGAACTAGGAACAATTATTCCTAATAAATCTGACAAAACTTGAAAGAATTATATGTTTTATTCCTGGGGACTCAAAAAGCTGCTGTGCCACTTTTGCAAGGAAACTACAAGAGATCTTAGAAATTCCAGGAGTTGATGTTACCATTATCTTGAAGTCTTTCTATCATTACAGTGCCTGCTTTGGAGTCATGTACCCTCCACTTCTGTCCCCTCTACTGTCGAAAGAACACGGGATCAGGAATAAAGCAGTAAAAGAAAACTGAATATGGTTTCTTCATGGATATTAGTATTTAAAAGATGTTAGATCCATTCTCTTATTAAGTCAGAGGGGTTTAGTAGAAAATGTAATTGTAGGAATTCTAAAGGAAGAGTGTATTCCAGCAAGTACAATATTGTTCAAACTAGTGTACTATTTAAAATAAAGGGGGAAAAAGACTATATATAAACCAAGAAAGGGCTGGGCAACAAAAGAAGAACAGACATGGTTATATTATTGTAATGCATTATGATGGATGGTACTTGTTTTATTTATTTGTTCTAAGCTTGAGTTATGTGTTTCTTTAAGAAGTCGGGGTCAGCTATGGGTCACACTCCAAGGACAGGAAGGTTTGCCACACTTTAGGGATGAACAGGCAAGCACTGAACTGCAGATCATACAGAAAGTGAGACGCTACCACCAGACAGCCTGGCCTCAGAGGGAACAACAAAAAGCTTTTTTCTGCCACTCAGCAACAAAAAAGGCCCCCGTGAGTTAACTGAAACCAAGCACGGTTGCATGTATCTTTGTTCCAGTACCCAGGGGGAAAACTGGGACAGACTGGCTGGACAGCAGCCAGACAGAAAGGGCCTTGTGGATACTGATTAAAGGCAGTGAAAACAAGCCACTGTGTGCCCAGGTGGCCAAGAAGGCCAATGGCATCCTGGCCTGTATCAGCAACAGGACCAAGGCAGTGACTGTCCCCCTGTACTGGGCACTGGTGAGGTCACACTCTGACTGCTGTATCCAGTTCTTCCCTCAGTTTAGGAAGGATATTGAGATGCTGGATCATGTCCAGAGAAGGGCAGCTGAGCTGGCTAAGGATCTGGAGCACAAGTCCTATGAGGAGCACCTGAGGGAGCTGGAGCTGTTCAGCCTGGGGAAGAGGAGGCTCAGGGAAGACCTTACTGCTCTCCACAATGACCAGAAAGGAGGGTGCAGCCAGGTGGGGGATCAGTCTCTTCTTACAGCCACTAGTGATGGGACAACAGGACACAGGCTTAAGCTGCACCAGGGGAGATTGAGGTTGGACATTAGGAAGGCGTTTTTCACAGAAAGAGTAATCAGACATTGGAATGAGCTGCCCAGGGAGGTGGTGGAGTCACTGTGCCTGGAGATGTTTAAAAGACTGCATGTGGCACCTGGTGTTAACAAAGTGGTGTTAGGCCATAGGTTAGACTTGATAATCTCAAAGGTCTTTTTCAGCCTAGGTGATTCTGTGGTTCTATGATCTTGTTTCTCAAGTCTGGCCGGTGTTCTGTGTTTCTTTTGATATATTTCAAGTTTAAAATCAAAATTAACTTGGTTTCTTTGAATTTAAAAGCTGTTCAACTTCTTTGGACAGCTAACTCTCAAAGCATACCTAAGCAAACTTGTATCCAAGCTCTATACAAGTCAGGTCTCATCACACTCCTTGTAAGAAAGAATTACAAGGCAGCAGCAGATAGGGATGTACGCTTCTTCATTCTTTTCATACAGTCCCAGAACATCCCCTATCAAAGCATAATTCATGTAGACAAACAAACCCCAAGGGTAGCAGGTCAGAAACATGCAGTGACAGCCCAAAGATTAATGCAACAAAAATGATACTGCAGTCTGGCAGTCATATATTTATGAAAATAAGGAAGTCTGCAGTTTGGATGTTTGTACAAGCCTGCAGAAAGCCAAGCTCCTTCATAAAACAGGGTTAAAAGTTTTGAGGGAGAAATGGGAGAATAAACAAGTTAGCATTTCCATTATGCAGCTAGATATTTGTTGGAAGGAATGACAAGATTTTTTTTTCCTCAGAGGCTTATTGGTCAGGTAGATAGATGGTAGAAAGCTCAGGTTCAATAAGTAATCCAAGCCCTATTCTTAAAAATAAAGCCCAACTTAGAGAATAATAAGACTATGATGAAATGCAGCCACTAAAGATTTCAAATGACATGACCTTTCACAAACTAACATACAAAGGACAAAGAGTTCAAAGATCATATACTGCTTACCTAATGTTTGTATCTTCTACTAATGCTTTGACCATATCCGAAATGTGTTTCAAGTGTTGAGACCAATATTTAGTTGGGAGCTCTAAGGATGAAAACAAAACTCTTAAAATCATAGCCTGTCCACTAAAATGTAACACTAAAGCATTAAGGTAACTTAAGATTTCTCCAAATTGATTCAGTGATCACAAAGTATTTAAAATTTCATTTTAAAATCTCCCAGTTTCCAACAATACCTATTATTGTGTTTCATACAATAATTCATTGATAAAGCCAATAAAAGGAAGCACAGCTATGAATATTGAAATGAGGCTGATGTTCCTTTGCTACATCAATATTAATATATAATCTGTGCAGTAGCATTCTCAGAGGCTCCTAATTACTGTTCATAAAAAATCATACCAAATTGAACAGTGGTTTCTTGATTTTTATGAATAGGCATCCTGAAAAAAAAATTGGTTTGCAATCTCTAAAATACCAGAATTCAAGCATCACGGAGAAACAGAAAGCCTGTTTCTTGTGAAATATATACGAGTTTTCTCATTATGATGATTACTGATATTGTAACAGAAGAAGACTGAAATATTTTTAGTCTCAGTAATGTGGTTTCATTCCTATGTAATTATGCATTCTTTCTTTGTTATTCACTTCTGATTTAGTTTTCTTTACAGTTACATCTGTAGTAATGTTACAAAAGAATAAGATGTTCCTGCAGAAAAATACATTAAAAGAATATTATTAAAATTGCTAAATCAAACACACTCTAATAAGGAACTGTCAAAAAGTTATTTCTATCCCTTATAAAGTTATTTTATAACATATACAGATCATGCAGATTCATAATGCTGCAAATACTTTATGAAAAACTTACCAAAAGGACGTCTGATTAAACCTCTAACAAGAGGCTGGTGATGGTATGGGAAGTAGGCCTTCAGTGGAAATTTATGCTAAAGAGACAAAAACATTACTTTAGGAGGTTTCTGGTCAGTCTTCAAAACAAACCCAGAGTGAATAACCTCATCTGAGGCAGTAATTAACAATACAGACTGAAGCCAGCAAATAAAAAAATTAACTCTTTAGTTAATTTTAGGATTTTGCATAATAAAGGGGGATATTGAGGAAATGCTTGCTTATGAAAAGTAATTATTTATAGATTTTTAAATTATATGCATCAAAAAAGATTCAGAGCATGAAGAAAATGACATGTTACTAGTCTTAGTCATTTTCCCTGTAATCACTTAAGGTTTCACTCTTAATACGCAGAGCTTACAAGAGACAGTAGTTTAATTTCATTTTCCAGCATAAACAGATTCACAGATGATATTAAACTAAGAACTACTAACGTCTACAGAATCTGAGGGTGTTATTTCCATCAGTTCAAAAATGGAAAGCTAAAATTCTTAGGACCTGATCCAGCAGCAGGTAGGGCAGTCAGAGACTTGCCCTGTTTATCTGAGAGCGTGTGACTTGTATACAGCGAAGACTGCTTGTGTAACTGAGACTAGCAGCAGCACACCTTTAATCTCTTGGTTCTGCAAACGTGTACTACAGGCACATCTAACATGGAGCACGTATGTGCAACACCAACTCCCTGTGAGACAGACAGAAAGCCAGCCAGGCCCACATGGTGATCACTGGCACAAAATCTAGCTGGGAGTCCAGTAACTACCAGAGCACAGCAGGGTCAGCACTGGGTCCAGTCCTATTTAGCACTTTCATTAATGAACTGGATGAAGGGGCAGCGAGCTCCCTTGGCAAGTTTGGTGATGACACAAAACTGGGAGGAGTGGCTGATACATGAGAAGGGCTGCCATCCAGAGGGACCTTTACAAGCTGGAGAAATGGGCTGACAGAAGCCAAATAAATGTGAGCAAGGAGAAAGTATAAAGTCCTGCACTTGGGGAGGAATAACTCTAGGCATTAGTACATGCTGGCAGCCACCCAGTTGGAGAGCAGTTTGCAGAGAAGGACGACCAGGGGACTCACTGGACACCACAGTGAGCGTGATCAGCCGTGTGCCCTGCAACAGTGCAGAGAGTGGTATCTTGAGCTGTATTAGACAAAGGATTGCCAGCAGGTACAGGGAAGTGCTCCTTCCTCTCACCTCAGCACTGTAAGGAGACATTCCAGCAGCCTAACCTGAAATACTATGCCCAGTTAATGCCCAGTTAAAAGGCCCACAAGGATCATTAAAGGACCAGAAATAACTTCTATGAGGAAAGGCTGAGAGAGTCTGGAGAAGAGAAGGCTCAAGGGGAATCTTAACAATGTATATAAACACTTAAAAGGAGGGTGCAAAACAACAGAACTAGGGTATTTGCAGTGGTGCAGTGTGACAAGATCAGAAGTAATGGCACAATCTCAAGCACAAGAGGGTCTATCTGTTTATCAGAAAACACTTTTGTAATTTATTTTTTCACTTCCTTTTTATTGTGAGGTGGCCAAGCAGTACCACTGTTTGCCCAGAAGAGTTGTATAGTCCCATCTGGACATAGTCCTGGACAACTGCTTCTAAGTACCTATGCTTTGGACCTGAGGAGTTAGACAAGATGATGTCCAGGCATCCCTTCCAATTCTCAAAGCAATTTATGATTCTCTCATTTACCTCTTTGAATCTCCCTACTATTAATCTTAGAACTCTTCTGTCTTCTTTTTTAGAAGTAAGAAGGCATTTAGCTAACAGATCATCTCTTGAAACACGTAAGTAGGTATATGAACTCTATAAAATGTGATAGAGCTGTAAATCCAATGAAGACTGTATTTAATAACTGTTTTCTATTGGCATATATATGCATGCACCTTATAAACAAACATAAAGACACTTTCTAACTACTTTTTTTTTTTGTTCTGTCAACAACAATTGAGTGAAATTACAGCACATGAATATATATACACTCTTCTTAGACAGCCTATATATCACTCGTATAGTAAGACTCTGGAAGTCTACTTGTCAAGAGGATTTAGGCTAATTAGAAAAAATAATCCCTATAGTAAACTATGCATGTACACAATTAACTTACACAAAAAAATTGCCATGAAAAAGTAGCCCCTTGATACAGCTAGTAGTAAGCAAGACAACACACAGCACACACCACACATGAAAACAGTATCGTGAAGTAAAAAGCCATTTTCAGTATACTGTCTAGGCAAAGCCAAAAACGTTTGTCATATAAACACAGTATTTTAGTCAGTTCTTGCCTCATATATGCCATCACAAAACGCAAAACAAGGTACTACCAGAACAAGTTTGGATGTGGCTGGTTATAACTGCCCTGATGTATAACAGGAAATAAACATTGAATACTGGTTTAAAATATTTATCTAGCTATTTATAACAGAATTCCCAAGTGAAAACCAATGATAATTCTGAAATGATCAAGGGAAAATAATTAATGGGGAAATTATAATTTCCATCAAATATAAATATGAACTTTAATTGCATAAATTTACAAGCAACAGGACCCAACTATCCTCAGGTCAAGCTTTCACTAGCACCACAAATTTAAAGAAAATCTGCTAGTACAAAACATATCCCAACAGTGATCTCAGTATACTTATTCTTGAATTTCTTCTTCAGTGACTACAGAAATGGGACCTTTTCCTAAGTATGTTTAAACCCCGTGTTCCACTTACACTGTTTTCAGTCTCCAAAAACATGGAAGAAAAAAGACTATCCTAAACCCAGTAGAATTGTCTTTTCCCACTCTTCAGCCTTTTTTCTGCCAAACCTTTTTCTCTCTAAATGGTCTACAAAGTTATTATACAAGACAGCTACTTCTGACTGCTTCCACACTGCAACAGAATCACTCTCCTATCACACAAACCTGTGAACCACCAGACACCACCCAGTTCTCCTGCAAACTTTATGGATGCATGTTTGCCTAGAGTTTCTTCAATAAACTGTCTATAAATTCCAAAGGTCTCAGTGACCCGCCAGAACCCACTTCATCTTCTGTCGTTAATGTTTTTACTATTCTTCTACTTAATGCTAATGGAGCACATTATGTCCTGTCAAGGTCAATCAGATACCACAAAGACAGATACATTATGAATATATGTAATGATGGTATAACCAAAGGAAAAAAAAATGGATCTGTCTGACTTAAAGTTTAGGAAGCAATTTGTACCTGCCTTGTTGCAAGCAAACTGTTAGCTAAAATTACAGTGGATTCATAAACTGTGAGACAAGGGACTTTTGATTCTATAATTGAAAATAGTATCTCAATTAGAACTCCATGACTTAAACAGTATACAAAAAATAAAAGAAACTCAATATTTAAAACCTCTTTAGAAAAATGGGCAGTAGTTCATGTTGCAATGCCAGCAGGAGTGAGGACTTTCATCTTGAAGAAAAGGTATTGCCTACATAGCAGGATTAGCTATTGGGTGTCTGATGGGTGTGGAATCTTTACTTTCATTCTCACCCACTGATCCCCACCTGGGGCTACACAGTATGCTCTTGCCATGCAGTCAGGGTGGCACAAGATTATCATGCACAGCACTAATGTATTTAGCAAGACAGCTGCCTGAAGCTAGAAGACAGATTCAATCACGCTGCTAATTAAAAGCCAGTATGCCACAAGTTTCAAGAAACCCCAGCATTCTCTTAATCACATCTCCTGCAAAAAAGATGAAAAAAATCAAAGGAACTGGACATTTTCTTAAATTTAAAGTGGAAGGTTTTAAATGACAGGGTCTTTCCAAACTTGCATCATATGAATTTGATTTCAAAACACAAACAAGATGGTCAGGATGTGACCATTTGATTTGGGAATCTGAACTCAAGTTTGCAACCTGTAAGTAAGATATGATTTTTCATATCTGTATTTTGAAGTTTTAAGATAAGAAACTGATTTTGCTCTTGTTTCAATTAACACAAAAGTAATTCCACCTAATTCAGTTCAGTAAGGCCTGTATAAAAATCTATGCAGAAGAGAGACTAAGCTGTGAAATTTGAAAATTTAGACAAAGGAAAATTTCTGAGAGACCACTGTTAAGGATCAGGAACTGAAGCCAGTGTGTATTTTGTGTGCCAGTATGTATTCTGTGTCTTTTACCTTTTGAAACAGACAAATACGACTATATTTATACTATGCTCTTATTTATAATGTTTTAGGGGACTGGGAATGGGCTTGTTATCTCTGCTTCATTTTTTATCAGAGACTCTGCTACTGCAAAAGAAAAATGCATCTAGCATTTTTCCTCCTTTTTATCAAACTTCAGCATCAGGGGAACTGAGCCTGTGAAAAGCACTTTAGGCAGATGTACTCGAGGGTTAAGTAAGTTAATTTGCTCTTACATATTGCTTTCATGCTCTAATTTTATGCACAAGTAAAAGTGTTTGCGCTGAACTTTGGCATATCAATGCAGCTACAGAGGGACTGTAGTTGGGCATAGCTACGCAGCTATTATTTACCTCATTATATTCAGTCACTTCTCTTAAGAACAGAATTGGGTTTTTTTCTTACAAAACTTGCATTTTCTCACTGGAAAAACCACTAAGAAAGAGTTCTTGACTAACCTGTTTGTATTCATTCTGATGAGACTGAAGGAAGAGCTGTGTAAACACCTGTATTATTGTCATAACTTCTGAAGTTCCATCAGTTTCCATCAGTGCATTCCTACAGATTGAAGAGTTAGATATGACAGATCAGATAATTAGCCTGGATATCACACCACTGTTAACTGAAAGGAAAGAAAAAGGTATATTCTTTGTACACTATAGATTCGAACTGTTTCTGAGCTCATTACACCACTAACAGGAATACTAACTTCGCAGACTTTTTAGATTTTATTTTTAATTTTTTAAAAAACCAAAACAAACCTCACACACAACTCCTACAAATAAACTAGATTTAGTAAATTTATACAATATACATGCAGACACATAATTTATCCTACCTAAATAAGTATACAATTAAAAAGACTAGCACAACTTTATTAGCCAAATTTGGCATCTGATCAGTTTCAGATCTGTGTTCAGAGCAACTACTCCCATGATTAAGTTAAGCATACTTGAACTTTATAGTGTTTACATTCCACGGGCCACTCTGGAGGTTTACAAAAGTGAATACTTCAATTCACCTCCCATAGTGCAAAACAAACTTGAGCAAATGGAGCAAGTGGAGAAAAACACATAGCAGCAATTTTCATTCTCTTATTTGAAAGACATATAGTAGAAAGGAGAAAAAATGTTCAAAGTAAGTTGCCAGTGAGATACAACTATTAGAGAATTGTTTCATTCCTCCAAAACATATGAAGAGCTAACACATTACTAACATAGCTAACACAGACATGTCACAAAACTAAAGGCAAATATAATCACTGATACAAAAACGAGAAATAGTACATGGAAACTCAAGACAGCCTAGATGTATGGACTTCTGTATAGCCACAAATAGCAAGAAAATATTGGGAAATAAAAGCAGTAATATCACTGTGATATGATAATTTAGCACCATTAATCTCAATATGCATGCAAATAGCAGGAAAAGTTACTACAGAAAGAGTCACAATGCTTAGATCCATACTTCTCACAGAACACTAAACCCAAATATAAAGAAGTTTTGTGCCAGCTGTAGACACTTAACACAGTTTCCAAGCAAAGGAAGTACATTTTATTTATCAGCAGTTCTCTAAAATCTCACCTGTGATTACAACTGGAATAGTATCTTAACATCTGCACACCACTTAATAATAGTTGGAAGGATGTTAGAGAAATACAACAAAAATAAAAAGAAGGCTGCATAAACCAACTGGTCTGCAAAAAACAGCTAACATATACAACTTCATGTAAGTATCAAGAGGAGATGAGACATAGTATTCTTAAAATACATCAAGATTGTAATACCAACAATGCAGAGGAACAAGCACAGTAAGCAGAAACAATTCAAAATAAAGACAGGGAGCAGAAATGTAGCCTTAGAAACAGAAAAACATCACTTTTAAGACAATTTGAAACATTAATAGAAGTTTTACCAGGAAATACTGTGTTGGACAAAGTCCTGCTTTAGCTGAGAAACATCTTTTTATCCATTTCTACTGTCAATCAAAGGGGGAGTATGCATAAGAGTAGGGAAGTAATGTGGTTTGGGTTTTTTTATTATTTTGTGGGGTTTTTATTTGAAAATATTTTATGTCCTTAAATAAGCCAAGAGGCTTGAACAAATTTTGTCTCCATACGCCATCACAACCTACAGCTTCCAGCCTAAGACATCAGTACATCTGCTGAAGCCACATCAATTTTTAAATGCATCTTGCTTTGGGAAAGTGATTAATCTCAACCCTTCAGAAAATGCAATCTGTGTGCAGACACGGGACCACAGCAACAAAGGACTGCCAGAGCAGTGGCTTCACTCTCACAATACAGTGCTCTACAGTTTCTACAGCCAAAGCTCATCTGTTAGTGCCTGCACAAACCTAAACGTGCACACAGACACTCAGATGCCCCCAAACACACATACCTTGGGCATGTTTTCCTAAGAAGGCAAACACTTGATGGGCAAAGGATGTCAGTCACTAAATACATTATTGTTGTATTGGAATTGTTAATACTGATAATCCTGGCAGTAGATCTACTTAAAATCAGGAAGTATTAAGTCGAGTGCAAAGAAGAGAAAAGCCACAGAAAACTTGAGTATAAAGGACTTGAAGCCCCCACGTGGTAACCAATAAATATATTGGTTGCTTTAAAATAATTCTAATGCATTCAAAACCAAACTCATTATTAACAGGCGGATAAATAGTTTAAGGCCACTAAAAGCGTATCTATCACAAATCCTGAAAAGCATAAACAAAATGTAAAAGAGGCTATACTGGTAAGTGCAAAAGCTTTTGCAAAATGCTACTGTCGTGCTGGCATGGGCCAAGACACTTCAGCATTTTTACTTTTCTCCACATAATTGTATATGAATCACAAATCTCTACTGAAGTATAAAATTAATTACAAATTTTAAAGGCTAAAATACAATGTAGCCAACTGTACCAATGGTTATTATAATGTAACTTTCATTTAAAGTTCATAAGATTTTTAACATTTTTCATTATTTGCAGTGTACTACACAGAACAGGACTTTAAAGCATACAGGTAGAGAAAAAGATATCCTGAAATTACAATATGTTGCAGATTATAATATTGCTTCTGCTCTTGAAGAAAACCTCAATGTTTAAATGGATCATTTAAGGCCCTTCCCACAGTAATTTCAAAACTTACTTGAAAATTTCATTTACAATTCTGAAAATAGCAGGATGGCTTGCTGCTTGTGGCTGTTAATAAACAAATGAAAGAAAATTAGATATTAATAAGAAACAACTCACACAACTGTGATTGCATAATTCACAGCTTAACTCATGGATGCAATTACATAGCCATTATTAAACTGTAATTCTAAGATCAATTTTTACTAAACCTTCAGATTTTCTCAGGATTAGAATTCTTAGGATTCTCCACGGCAAGCACAAGCAGGCTTAACAGCTGACAAATGCAAACACCTGGGATCCCAAACTGTTTATGACAACAATCACTACAAATACTAAAGGTGGTAGACAGAAAGAACAGGTTGTTGCATGCAATTGCTAAAGGCTAGACACAGAAGTAGATTTTCAAAGAGCTTTTCTTTCGTCTTTGCAGACAATCCTTTCTGGATGTGCTTTGAGATTCTTGCTACATCTTCAAAATTAAATTCCAGATATTAAATTGATTTTATCACCTTTGTCTTTAATAGTTCTGCATGTATTTTTGTCCAAGATATTTTTTCACAGTATTATCTTTCTGTGAACTTAAGAGTTGCTAGTTCAAGCTAAATATCTCAATGCATCAAAATATTTTTTTAAACTAGTGAAGCCTTTTACCATGCTACCACACAAAAGACTGTTTTGACAAAGTTGTTATATTAAACATGCACTGCTTTTGAATTCCATATTCTTAGGCTTTTACAGAACACCAAGAGAAAACCCCACTTACGCATTCACCAAAGTACAAAGTTCAAGTCAAAGTTGGAAAGCAAACCCTCACTTTGTGCCTTTGATGTTACTGCCTGAAGATTTAGTAAGAATATAGTTCTTGAACAGCCTAGAGTAAAGCATGTTTAATAAAATGCACTCTATAAACTTCAGGAAGCATAGTATTTATAAAATGGCCTTTATTAATACAGCTTAAAGCACAGAATGCACTACTGAAAACTTGTGTGCATTTGTTTCAAGCTAAAAAATACCAAGAAGAAAATTAATATACTGTAACAATATATAAAAATAATGTTTATAAAGATAAATTATAATAGTTATTGTAATAATAGTAAGAGCAATTAAAATAATATCTTATTAATTGTACACAGGGAGAGCAAGGACTTTGCTTAATACGATCCGCTCACGATAACATTAGAAAATAAACAACCCTTACTAAAAACTGTCCCGAAAAGCTCCTCGTGTCCCGCAGCTGTCGCTGCCGTGCTGCGGACAGGCGGCGGCACCTCCTCTTGCCGCCGTGCCCCGCTCCCCCGGCTGCCGCCGAGCTCTGCCGGGCAACGCGCGCCACCTCCCGCCCGCCCCGCGAATCCCACTGCCGCCGCAGCAGGGAAGGACCCCCGCACGGCACTGCCGGGAGGCACGGGCCCCCTGCTTTGCGGTTTGGTTGTTTCATTTGCCGTTGTTGGTTTATTTGTGGAAACACTGTACTAGATGTGCAGAGCTGCCTTCCAGACCCCAACCATTCTGAGGTTCTGGAGAGCAGTGGAATGTGAGAGTGTTTTCAGTCCTGTGAGCTAAACGGCTGATTCAGTAATTCCTCCCGTCTTTCGGACACTCTACTCACCTTTGCAGGCACATTTCTGTGATTATGAACCGACACACTGTTGCTTAAGACAGGCTGGATACAAACCGCAAAGGGGTCCACCAGCACATCAGCTCACAGACCAAGATCAAATCCTAGTTCTTTAGAACAAGTCCAAAACAAATGTGCTGTACACAACAGTGAAAAACTCCCCACTTCTTCCTGGCAGACAGTAGCAAGCTAACAGTACACACTACAAGAAATCATAGTTAATAGCCCCTAGGATTTTATCTAAACTACTTAATATGAATCTCATAACTGGTAGTCAAAAGGCAAAAAAAAAAAAAATAAACCCAAGCCCAAACCCCACTGTTACCTAATTTCACAAGATATTGATCAATGGACTGTATGGAATTAATTTGCAAGCACTCAGAGCAAGAATGCTGTGATAGTGCAAAAGTCTGCCCTACAATTTAAAGAAACTCATTGCGTAGCAGAACAAGAGCAGGTAGCACAATTCTGCTACTGCCAGCAGAAGTTATGGAATTTGGGAGGGATTATCATTTTCAGGAGAGATTTTCATAAAATTTTCTTCTTGTTGACCTTATCTCCTTATATTTTCAAAATAAAAAGACATTTTTCATTTCAATAATCTTGTCTGCAACTATTCAATGCTTTTCACAGAACTCAAACTATTTATCATTTAATCACTTCTAAAACATGCACAATACACACTAAACAAAAAGATTCAAATGCAGAGAATTTGAGCTGCATGTGTGGTATTATGATAGAAAAAATATACTTTTAACCTAATGCTTTCCAGACACAAGTCTTAAAGAGATATACTACTTAGGTATCTGTATTATTAGAAAGCAGAATCTGAAACAACTCATTTATAACACAAAGCCTGAATTAAAAAAAGAAAAATAGATCTGTACCTACAGTAAACAAGTAAATGGAAAAAAAACCAAAATAATCTGCATTTTATTCACATCACAGAATGCTCTGTAACAACCACAAGTTAGAATAAACATGGGGAAGTAAACATGACCACAGTCATACAGATTTGAGGTAGTAACTCTTGATTTCTAGACTCACATGCAATTAATTGGACACAACACTTCTAGAAGTTAAGCACATCTAACATTAAGAAACTACTATGGTGTTGTATTTAAAATGTTGTCTGTGTCTTCCAACTGTATATTTGTATTTATGAGTTTTCTATTTACCAGTTTAAAATAGGAAATGTTCCTTTTTTCTTATACAAAACTCCAAATGTGGTATTATTTTGAAGAATACATTTCTTTATAAAGTATTTTTTTATAGAAGTTTTAAAAGCACCTGAATCTATCAACTGCTCTACGAAAAGCAATTTTCTCTATCCTTCCTCTTCCTCATTAATGCCTCTTTCATTGGCACTGTACACTGGGGAGGGTTTTGGCTGTACAGAGCTCAGGACAGTGGGGATAAAGCTGAGTGCCTGTGGGTGACAGTCAGGGATGGCCAACAGGACAGAGATCCTGCTGGGAGTTTGTCACAGTCCACCCAGCCAGGAGGAAGTGAAATATTCTG
>VZUI01056528.1:0-21886 GCA_013401135.1 Cettia cetti | reverse complement strand
TCCATCCCAGTGCCCCTCCAGTCCATCCCAGTGCCCCTCCAGTCCATCCCAGTGCCCCTCCAGTCCATCCCAGTGCCCCTCCAGTCCATCCCAGTGCCGCCCAGCTCACCAGCAGCAGCGTTGGCCACCAGGTTGTAGCCGTAGTCAAAGCGCACCAGGCTCAGGTAGGAGATGTGGCCGGCGAGGAAGAGCAGGAGGAAGGCCCTGAAGATGCTGATTAAGGCCGGGCGCTGCAGCCCCAGCGTCCTGTGGGGAAGGGGGAGGGTCAGGGTCCCCCCAGTGCGGCCCAGGGTCCCCCCAGTGCGGCCCAGGGTCCCCCCAGGTGCTCCAGTGATGCCCAAACTGGCCAAACAGAGGCCAGCACCTTCCCCAGCAAAGCCCTGGGGCTCCCAGTACAACCCAGTGGTCCCCACCATGGCCCAGCACCTCCCAGTATGGACCAAGAGTGGCCCAATACCCCAGCATGGCCCAGAGTCACCAGTATAACCTGAGTGACCCCTAACACAGTCCCAGCACAGCCCAGTGGCTGCCAGTATAGAAGTGGCAAGGTCCAGTGACCCCTCCCAGCATGTCCCAGTGCCTCCCAGTTCAGCCCAGTGCCTCCCAGTACACTCCCCAGTCTAGCTGTAGCTGGCCCCAGTGCCTCCTAATCTGGTCCCAGTGTGGCCCTACAGCCTCCAGCCAAGCCTCAGGACAGCCCAGGGTCGCCCAGTCCATTCCCAGTGCCCCCCAGTCCATCCCCAGTGCCCCCTAGTCCATCCCCAGTGCCCCCCAGTGCTCACCTGACACAGCACAGGTACACGGAGTGCAGGACGACGGCCGAAGCACAGAAATAATCCAGTTTCTGTGGGATTTGGGATGGCTGAGCCGTGCTGGCAGCGTGGGAGGTGGGGTGGGGTGGGCACCCCCCAGGTGGGGCTGGGACAGGACCCCCGGGGGTTTGGGGACACTCTGGGGGTGCCACTCCCTCACCTCCGTCAGCGCCGTGTCCCTCGTGTGGAATACGGTGGACCAGAACCAGGCGTTTAAGGAGACCTGGGAAAGGGGGAAATTTGGGATTTGGGGGGTGGGGGATGGGGGTCAGGGTCCCCCCCAGGGTCAGGCCCCACCTCCCCCTCATTTAGGGGATGGGATGGGGGGTGGAAGAGCTGGAGCTGGGTGGGATCAGGAGGTTGTGGGGAAGATCTGGGGGAAGGGGAGAGGGAAGGAAAATGGGGGGGAAAGGATAGGGGAAGAGGGTGGAAAAGGGAAGGGGAAGAGAGGGCAAGAGGGAAGGGGAAGAGAGGGCAAGAGGGAAGGGGAAGAGAGGGCAAGAGGGAAGGAGGGGAGAAGAAGAAGGAAAAGAGAGGGGAAGGGAAAAGGGAAAACAAAGAGAAAGGAGGGGAAAGGAACAGAAAAAGGAAAAAGGAGGGAAAAGGGCAGGGGAGAAGGGGCAGGCAGGGAAAAGGAGGGAAAAGGGCACGGGAAGGGGCAGGCAGGGCTCACCCAGGCGAAGGCGACGCAGGTGGGGTAGGTGGGGGCGGCGGGGGGCACGGCCGCCCGGTAGCGCAGCAGCATCACCAGGCTGGCCAGGCCGTTGAGGAAGGAGGCGAAGGCGGAGGCCGGCTCCTGGAAAAACAGGAACCGGGAGAAGGGCCACTGGGAGGGGACAGGGAGGGTCAGCGGGCACGGGGGGGACCCCCACCCCCCCAGGAGCCCCGCTCACCTTCCCATGGAACTGGGGCACGCGGTGCCCGCCCTGCTGGTACAGCCGCACCGTCAGCCACATGCACTCGTACTTGCACTCGTCCCGGCACGTCCAGCCTGCGGGACACACCAGTGCCTCCCAGTATGCACCAGTGGGCAGTGGGAGTGCGTGGGGTTCACCCCAGTGCCCCCCCAGTATGCACCAGTGGGCAGTGGGAGTGCGTGGGGTTCACCCCAGTGCCCGCCCAAACCTCACTGGGCATCACTGGATAATCTGGGAGGGCACCCAGCTGACCCCATGGTGACCAGCAGCACGGCCCAGTAGCTCCCAGTATGACCCAGTGTCCCCCCAGATAGTTCAGGGATGCCCAAACTGGCCTAACACCTCCCCTGGCAAAGTCCAGTGTCCCCACAGTACAGCTTAGTGACTCCCCAGTATGGCCCAGGGACCCCACTTCATAGTCCAGCACCTCCCAGTATAGACCAAAACCAGCCCAGTAGCCACCAGCACGACTCAGTGACCCCCGGCATAGAAGCGGCATGGTGCAGTCACCCCCCAGCATCACCCAGGGATTCCCAGTTTAGCCCCAGTACGGCCCAACAGCTTCAGGCCAGCCCAGGGCTCCCAGCGCTTCCCATTCCCAGTTCAGCCCCAGTTTCTCCCAGTCCCCACAGACCGCGGGGGGCGTGGCTTCAATGGGGCGTGGCCTCCAAGAGGCTGCGCCCTCTGAGGGGGCGTGGTCTCACCCATCAGCCAATGGGCGCGGGGGGGCGGTACCTGTCAGGTCCATGTAGAGCGGCTGCCGGGCGCGGAAGTGTTGTAGTGCCGTCCCCGAGCAGTTCTGCCGCTCGCAGCGGCTCAGGCACTCCCGGTACAGCGGTTCACGGTCCCCCTGCGAACCCCGGGCCGGGCCCGGCGCCGCCGCCGCCATGAGAAGCAGCAGCAGCGCGGCCCGTGCCGCCATCGCCGCCCGGCCCGGCCGCTTCCGGCCCGCCCCGGAGATGGAGCTGGCGCGGGGCACTATGGGATATACCGCCCCCGCTGGCCGCGGGAAGTGATGGGATACAGTCCCCCGAGCGGAGGATCATGGGATATATCCCCCCTCATACTCTGCAGAGGCTCATGGGATATATCCCCCCTCATACACTCTGCAGAGGCTCATGGGATATATCCCCCCGCGTACTTTCTGCAGCGATTCATGGGATGCATCCCCCCATGGGGCCCGGGGGTCGCGGGGCACTGCGGGGACCCTCCCGTGTCCCTCCCGTGTCCTGTGGGGCTCAAAGTCAGTTCAGGGCCCAGGGGCAGCGCGGCCTGAGGAACTGAGTGGTCCCGGCCATGTGGGACCCCCGGCAGCGGCCGTGCGATGAGGTCCCGGTGGTGTCCCGGCCTGAAGTGACAGTGATGTGCTGGGTCCCCATTCCTGCCCCCGTGGCAGGCAGGACCCCAACACCGACCCCAACACCCCGCCCTCTCTGGGGGCTCCTCCCTCGTGGCAGCCTCGGTGGCGCATGTGGCAGCACGGCCTGGGGTGACCCAAGGGTATGTGAGGGCAGAACTTGCCCCATGTGGGGGTCACGTCCTGGCCCCCCACCCCAGCTGCTCCTGGTGCAAATGCCTGGCTCTGCCCCTCCGCGGGGTTCGGGTGAGGTTCCCATCTGTGGGAGTCCCCACCTGTGGAGGACCCCACGTTCCAATTCCCTCTGTGTGCCCAGAGCAGCAGGTGAAGGTGGAACAGGTGGGGGACAGGTGCCAGCTCTTGGTCACCTCATCGGGGTCCCGTTAGATGCTGCTGGACTGTCCCTGTCACCCAGCACTGTCCCTATGCCCCACGACAGTCCCCAACCCCTGCACCATTCCTGGGTGCCAAGTCTGTCCCCCCACACCCTGGGACTGCCCCCCACTGCCACATGAGTGGCATTTCTGTCCCCCCTCCCCTACACGGGTGACAGTCACAGCCCCAGCGAGGCAAATGAGGGGACAGGGATGGAGGGCGTGTCCTTCCCCTCCCCCATTCAGGCGACCCCCGCCCCCCGGGATCGCAGCGGGACCCCAGGACAGGAGAGCTCCGGGGATGGGGAGCCCCTGGTGCTCCCCAGGGAAGGGGAACCGGGACTCCGGGATGGGAAGTCCCCAGCCCGCGGTGCTGTGGGGGGATTATTAGAGTGGGGGGGGGTCCGGGTTGGAGGTTCCTGGTGCTCCGAGGGGGTGGAAAGTTGGGTCGGAGCCAGGGGGTCCCCAGTGCTCCCGGGTAATGGACGGGGGGGCCTGGGGCGGGGGGCACTCGCTGATCCGGGGGATGGGAAGGGCGAACGCGGGGTTCCCGGTGCTCCCGGGGCACGGACGGCGGTGATTCCCAGTGCTACCGAGGACGGGCAGAGGGAAGGGGGAGTGCGGGGCGGGAGGTGCCCGGTGCTCCGGGAGGTTGGACGAGGGCTCTGTCCTGGTCCGGGCCGGCGGGAGCGCGCGGGGGCGGCGGGAGCGCGCGGCGCGCCCTCGCCCGGGGCCGGGACCGGGATCGGGATCGCGAGGCGGAGCCCGGGAGCGGCGGGAGGCGGCGGCTCCGGCTCCGCAAAACTTTCCCGGAGCGGCGGCGGGGCCATGGGCCGCGGCCCGCGCTGAGCACCATGATCGCGGCCGGGGGCTGCCTCGGCGCCGGGCTGCTGCTGCTGCTGGCCGCCCTCTGCCCCCCCGCCGCCGCTGAAGGTG
Source organism: Cettia cetti (assembly GCA_013401135.1). Lineage (NCBI taxonomy): Eukaryota > Metazoa > Chordata > Aves > Passeriformes > Sylviidae > Cettia > Cettia cetti. The sequence goes on along the minus strand of VZUI01056528.1, from coordinate 17,490 downwards.
GGTCCCACGGGAGAGCTCCGGGGGACACCGGGGTCACCGGGAATCGGGGGGACCCCGGGCTGCGGGAGCGTCCCCCGCGCCGCGACTTCGCGCAAAGTTTTGCACGGGACCGGGTTGGGGGGGTAGGGGGCACCGAGAGGGAGAACCGGGAAAGGGAGGGGGGGACACGGGGGGCGTGACCGAGAGGGCACCGGGGGGACATCGGGGGTGGGACCGAGTGGAAAACCGGGGGGGGGACCGAGGGGGCCCCGAGTTGGGAACGAGGTGGGGCACCGGGGGTGGGACCGGGCAGTTCTGGGTCGTGGAGGCACCGGGCCGCGGGGTCCGGTGTGCCCGGGGGCTGCACGGTTGGAAGTGACGGGACCGCCTCCCCCGGTGCCCCCGCTGCCCACTCGGTTTCCCCGGTTCTCCCCGCCGCGAGCAAAGCCACCCCGCTGTCCCCGCGCCGCCAGGACTGGGGGCCGAACTGGTGTGTACTGGGAGGCGCCGGAGCCAAGGGGGAGGCCCTGGCCGCTGCGCCCCGGCCCCCCCCCGGGCCGGACGACCCCCGGTGCTCCTTTCCCGGGAGGAATTTAGGCTCCGGTACAGCCCGGAGCGGGACCCCCTCCGCTGCAGCCGGTCCCAGGGCTCCGGTACCGCCTTTGGAAGCGGGTACGGGGGCCCCCAACTTGTGGGGGTTCCCTTCTCGTGGGCACCGGGAGGCTTCGGGGTGCGGGGCAGGCGCGGAGCGGCTGGGTGGGCGGGTGGGTGCGTTCCCGTCGCTCCCATCCACATTCTCGACGTGCCGCACCCAGCCCAGCCCTGGGGGAAGCGGGGAGCCCGGCCCGACAGCCCCCGGGCCTCGGCCAGGCACCGCGGCGGGGCTGGCAGGAACGGGGCCAGCAGGGGATGGGGCTGGTGGCCCCAAAATTGGCACCAGCAGCCCCAAAAGTTGGATCCTGCTGCCTCCCTGCTGGGGGGCAGCTCCGGCACCGGGTGTTTGGAAAGTGAATGCCCGGTGGGACCCAGCCGGTGTCAGGTGGTGGGGCAGGGACATGGGGACACACCGGGCGGCCTCCACTCCTGGCAGCCCACAGCTCACTCTGCTTGGAGGGTCTGTGTGGGTCAGGGACAGCCCGGTGTCTCCTGTCCCCGGGGCTGGATTCGTGTCAGGGCAGCCCCGTGGCCACGTGGCCGACGGGCTTTGCTGGACACCCGTGGGTGCTTTTGCACCCGTGGGTGCTTCGTGGTGGCACCGCCGCTGCAGTGAGCCAGGCAGGAGGGATCAGCCGCTGCCTTCCCAGCGCCCAGCCAGGGACCTGGGCGAGCAGACAGGCTCCCGGGGCACGGAGCCACCATCCCACCAGGATCTGGCGCTGCCTCGCTTGTCCCAGCTGCCCTTTGCCCCGGGGAAGCCCCGGCAGCCCGCGCCTGTGCCGCAGCCGGTGTGGGCAGGGACCTTGAGCTTTGGCCGCCCAACACAACCCCTTCCGGGGTCCCCCGTGTTGCACGGCCGCTCGGCTGGGAGAGAGCTGAACTCCACATTCGGGGGCTTTTTCCTTCCTGGCCAGATTTTCCCTGGCTCTGAGGCCTCGGAGCAGGCGGGGGAGGCGAGTGCCAGCCGGGTCTCCTGGACACGGGGCCGCGCCCGCAGCTGCCCGGCACCGGGGGCTGTCACTCAGCCACCGAGCAGCCGGGGAGCGGCACACGGAACCCCCGCCTGCCCCCCGAGTGCCCCCCTGCCCCGTGCTGGGACGGCAGTGGCTCAAGGCTGGTGGCTCTGCGAGTGACACTGTGCTGGCGGCAGGGTCAGCGCCGGGCTCGGCGTCGGAGCGGGGCTGGGGTCTGGCGTGGGGGGCTCTCCCCGGTCAGGTGTTGGGGCGCCGGGGGCCGCGGGCGCGCCGGGGCTGGGCCGTGCCCGCCAGCCCTGCGTCACCGCTGCTCCCCAAACACGCCCGACCTGAAAAGGCGGTTCCAGCCGGGAGCGGGCGGCCGGGGCCCCGTGCCACCCGCGCCCGTGACTCACTCGCCCGGGGCCTGGCACCCAGGGCGGGCTCCCGCGCCCCCCGCCCCGCCTGGGTGCCGCGGGGATGCTCGCCCGGCAGGCAGCCCCCCACAATGGGGCCGGCCGGGCCCCGCAGCCGTCGCCGCTCAACAATCGGGTCTTGTCTCGGCGCGGCGTGGGCAGCGCATTCCTGCCCGCGGTCCCCGCTCCGGCCCCGCGGCTCTGGGGGTCCCAACCCAGCCCCCCGCAGTCCCCGGGCCCCGCCGCGGGCACGGGGCGACAGCGGTCCCCGTTGTCCCTCGAGCGGGGGCCCGGTGCCAGAGCGGGAGCAGCTTCGCCGCGTGCCGGGGTGGGAGCCGCGGGAGCCACGATCCAGGAAACCCATCGGAAGCTGTTGGGAGCAGCCCCGGAGATAAACGGCGGCCGCCGCATCCGCGGCGTTTCCTGCGGGGGCCGGAGCTCCATGTCCCACGGGGGAGAGGAGGGGTCGGGCACCCGCTGAGCCCCCGCTGTCCCCGCAGTCTGCACCGGCACCGACATGAAGCTGCTGCGTCCCTCCAGCCCCGAGAGCCACTACGAGACCCTGCGGCACCTCTACCAGGGCTGCCAGGTGGTCCAGGGCAACCTGGAACTCACCTACCTGCCCGCCGATGCCGACACCGCCTTCCTCAAGGTGCGCGGCGGGAAAACGCCCCGAGGGGGGCGGGGGGGAAGGACGGGGGTGCGGCCGGCCCCTCACCCGTGTCCCCCCATCCCAGGACATCAAGGAGGTGCAGGGGTACGTGCTGATCGCGGAGAACCAAGTGAGCGGGCTGGAGCTGCGGAGCCTGCGCATCATCCGCGGCACGCAGCTCTTCCAGGAGCGCTACGCCCTGGCCGTGATGGGCAACGCCGGCCCCGCCGGGGCGCCGGGGCTGCGCCAGCTGGGCATGAGGCTCCTCACAGGTGGGGAACCCCCGCCCGCGGCTGGCTCGGGGTGCTTGGGGATGTGGCTCAGGGCTCCTGCAGTTGGGAGCTGCCAGCTCCGGTCTGGGGTGGGTGGTCCCGTGGGGTGGCGGGTCCCTGTCCAGGTCTGGTGTCCCCATGGTGGGTCCCCAACCATAACTGGGTGTTCCCATGGAGTGGCAGGGCCCTTCCAAGGACTAGGAGTCCCCACGGGGCTGCAGGACCCCCTTGTCCCCATGCTGACCCTCCTACCTGTCCCCCCACAGAGATCCTGAAGGGAGGGGTGCGCATTGAGAGGAACCCCGAGCTGTGCTTCCAGGAGACCATCCTCTGGAGCGACATCCTCCACCGGCACAACGAGTTCCGCGGAGAGATCCAGGTGGAGACCACCCGCACCCGCAGCTGTGAGTGCCCCGGGGGGGTTGTGGTGCCAGGGAGGGGTCTGGGGGTTCTGGCACCCCCTGCTCACGGTTCCCCCCCGTGCAGGTCCCGACTGCCGGGCGCTCTGTGCTGAGGGGCACTGCTGGGGCGAGGGCAAACAGGATTGCCAGACACGTGAGTGTGGGGCCCACAGAGGCTCTGAGCCCCCCAGCGACCCCCAAAGCCCCTGGGAGCCCCTTTCCTTCCCTCTGTATGCCCCTGCTCCACTGATCCCCACTGGGCACTCTGTGTGCCCCACTTGGCACCCACATCTCTGTCCCAGAGACTCCCTGGACCTTCTGCTTGCACCCTCAAATTGCTGCCCTACTGAGCCCTACTTGCCATTTGAGTCCTGTTCCCAGAGACCCTCTGGACCTTCCATTTGCCCCCTCAAATCTCTGTCCCACTGACCCCTATTTGTCACCTAAATCTTGCCCCCAGAGGCACCCTGACCTTCTGTTTAGCCCCCAAATCCTTGTTCTGCTGAGGGACATGGCACCATGTAGGGACATGGCACCCAAATCCTGGCCCCAGAGATCCCCTAAAATCCCTCCTGTGGGAGCCTCCCCTTACACCCTAAATCCCTGCCCTGAGGACCTCTGCTTACACCCCAAATCCAACCCTGGGAACCCCCTCTTGCCCCCCCAGATTCCTGTCCCACTGCCCCCACTTGGCACCTGAATTCCCACCATCCAGATTTTCACCCTGGGAACCCACCTACCCTCCAGCCCCTCATCCTGGGGACTCCCCCATTGCCTGGAGTGGGGGATCCACGGGGGTCCCCATCCCCAGCGTGTCCCTCTGTGCCCCCACAGTGACCAACAGCATCTGCCACGGCTGCCCACGCTGCAAGGGCACGAAGCCCACGGATTGTTGCCACGAGCAGTGCGCCGCCGGCTGCACCGGCCCCAAGCACTCCGACTGCCTGGTGCGCACAGACCGGGGGGCTCTGGGGGTCCCGGGGGGGAACAGGGGTCTCACACGGCTGTGTCCCCCCCCCCAGGCATGCCTGAACTTCAACCGGAGCGGGATCTGTGAGCTGCACTGCCCCCCACTCGTGGTCTACAACTCGGACACTTTTGAGTCGATGCCCAACCCTGACGGGCGCTACACCTTTGGTGCCAGCTGTGTCAGCCAGTGTCCCTGTGAGTGACACCCTGGGGGGGTGCAGGGGCAGCCAGCGTGGCCCTGACCCCCCCTCCTGCCCCCTCCAGACAACTACCTTGCCACGGAGGTGGGGTCCTGCACCCTCGTGTGCCCCCAGAACAGCCAAGAGGTCACTGTCAACAACGTCCAGAAGTGTGAGAAGTGCAGCAAACCCTGCCCCGAGGGTGAGAAACCCCCCTGGGGTCTGGGGGGGGCCTGGGTGCCCTGAGGATGTGGGTGAGCAGCCCCCAGGGGCCAGGGAGGGGGGGTCTGGAGATTGCAGGATTGTGGATGAGCAGTTCCTCAACGTCCTGGGGGGCTCGTGGGGTTCCCAAGGTTGGGGGTGAGCATCTCCCCAGTATCTGGACAGGTTTGGGGACACCAGAGGTGCAGGTGAGCAGCCCCCAGAGTGGCTCTGGAGACCCCCAGGATGTGGATGATCAGTCCTCAGTGCAGCTCTGGGGACTGCAGGGCTGTGTTGGAGTGCTGCTATGCACTGTGGGGTTACCCCCATGGCTGGTGGGGCAGTTTTGGGGGGCTCAGGGGTCCTGGCAGAGCACCCCAGCCCTGCCGTGCCCCCCCAGTGTGCTACGGGCTGGGAGTGGATTTCCTGAAGGGCGTCCGTGCCGTCAATGCCTCCAACATCCAGCACTTCTCTGGCTGCACCAAGATTTTTGGGAGCCTGGCCTTCCTGCCCGAGACCTTTGCTGGGTGAGTGCCTGATCCCCCTCCCTGAGCCCACCGGGACCCCCCAGCAGGACCCCCCCAACCTCCCTCCCATCCCTGGCAGGGACCCCAGCACCAACACCCCACCCCTGGACCCCAAACTGCTGCGGATCTTCGAGAGCCTGGAGGAGCTGACGGGTGAGAGCTGGGGGAGCTGGGGGGGATCGAGGGCTCTGGGTTTGGGGGGGACATGAGGTGGTGACACTCAGCTCCCCCCAGGATTCCTCTACATCGCGGCCTGGCCGCCTGACATGAAGGACCTGGGAGTCTTCCAAAACCTGCGGGTGATCCGGGGCCGGGTGCTGCACAAGTGAGCAGGGACGGGGACGTGGGGCACAGGGGGACACATGAGGGTACACAGGGATGTGTGGAGGGACACGGGGAGTCACAGGAACATGGGGTGACACGGAAACATGGGGGTGCAGAGGGGACGTGGGGAGATGTTGGGGCACAGAGGGACATGGGGGAACACGGGGGGTGCAGGGGGTTGTGGGAACACATGGGGGGACACTGTGGGATGAAGGGGGGACATGGGGGATGACAGGACACGAGGGGTTATGGATGGGATGCAGGGATTACAGGGGAGACGTGGGTGGGAACGGGATGCAGGGGGACACAGGGACATGAAGGGGCCCACACAGGGTGCAGGGGGACACGGGAAGGACACGGAGGACACGTGGGGACACGGGGACACACGTGTCTCACCCATGGGTGTCTCGGCAGCGGCGCCTACTCGCTGACGCTGCAGCACCTGGAGGTGCAGGCGCTGGGGCTGCGGGCCCTGCGGGAGATCAGCAGCGGCATGGTGCTGGTGCACCACAACCCCCAGCTCTGCTTCCTCCAGAAGGTGCCCTGGCACAGCATCTTCCGCAACCCCCGCCAGCGCCTCTTCCAGACACACAACAAGCCCCCCGAGCAGTGCGGTAAGCGGGGCCTGTGGGCGTGGGGGGAGATGGTGGAACGCCCCCCATTGCTGACAAACCCCCTGGTGCTGATGGTGCCTCTCCTGCAGAGAGCGAGGGGCTGGTTTGCTTCCACCTCTGCGCCCAGGGGCACTGCTGGGGTCCCGGCCCCACCCAGTGCCTGGCCTGCGAGCGGTTCCTGCGCGGCCAGGAGTGTGTGGCCTCCTGCAACCTCCTGGATGGGTGAGTGGAGACCCTGGGGACTGGCAAACGGTGGGGACACGCTGCAGGGTGGGGCCAGGACCCATCCCTGCCCCTTTGCCCTGCAGAGCCATCCGGGAACACGCCAACGGGACACGGTGCCTGCCGTGCCACCCTGAGTGCCAGCCCCAGAACGGCACCGAGACCTGCTTCGGATCGGTGAGGACAGGGACACACACCGGGTGGGGTGGGGGTGCCCCCAGACACCTGGGTCCCTCAAGCCACCCCGATTCCTGCAGGATCCAGACCAGTGCGTGGCCTGTGCCCACTACAAGGACGCCCAGCAGTGCGTGCGGCGCTGCCCCAGCGGCGTCAAGGCCGACGCCTCCTTCGTGCCTGTCTGGAAATACCCGGATGAATTCGGCGTGTGCCAGCTCTGCCCCACCAACTGCACCCACTCGTGAGTTAGGGGTCCCCAGCTGGCAAGGGGGTGGCCAGGGGGTGCTGGCAGCTGCAGGGGGCTGCTGACATCAGGGGGCCACACCCTGTGTCCCCAGATGCACGATCCGGGATGAGGATGGATGTCCTGTGGACCAGAAGCCAAGGTAAGAGTGTGGCTGTGTTGTGCCACCGCCACTCTGGGTCCTGGGGGTCCCCCACGCTGATGGCCTCTTGCCACGCAGCCAGGTGACCTCCATCATCGCCGGCGTGGTGGGGGCTCTGCTGGTCATCGTCCTGCTCCTCATCACCGTCATCTGCGTCAAGCGCCGGCAGCGGCAGGAGCGCAAGCACACCATGCGGCGGCTGCTGCAGGAGACCGAGGTGGGGATCTCCCGGGGGGCAGGAGTGGACCCTCAGTGCCTGGAAGGGATCAGGAGCCTGGCCCTCCTCACCCCTCCATGCCCCACAGCTGGTGGAGCCACTGACGCCCAGTGGGGCACTCCCCAACCAAGCCCAGATGAGGATCCTCAAGGAGACGGAGCTCAAGAAAGTGAAAGTTTTGGGTTCTGGTGCTTTCGGCACTGTCTATAAGGTGAGGGGTGGGGACAGCACAGAGGGATGTGACCCTCCCTGCTCTGCACCCCCTCACCTGCTTGTCCCCACCTCAGGGCATCTGGATCCCCGATGGGGAGAGCGTGAAGATCCCGGTGGCCATCAAAGTCTTGCGGGAGAACACGTCACCCAAAGCCAACAAGGAGATCCTGGACGTGAGTGTGGCCACAACACTGTGGGGGGAATGGGGTTGGCAGCAGCTCCTGCCCACCCTGACCCCCACCCTGACCCCCACCCTGCCCACAGGAGGCCTATGTGATGGCAGGGGTGGGCAGCCCCTATGTGTCCCGGCTGCTGGGCATCTGCCTGACCTCCACGGTGCAGCTGGTGACGCAGCTGATGCCCTACGGCTGCCTCCTGGACTACGTGCGGGAGAACAAGGACCACATCGGCTCCCAGGACCTGCTCAACTGGTGTGTGCAGATCGCCAAGGTAGGACAGGGGACCTCGGCGGCTCTGGGGGGGTCCTGGGGGAGGCCAGGGACAGATGGACATGTGCCACCTCCAGGGGATGAGTTACCTGGAGGAGGTGAGGCTGGTGCACCGGGATTTGGCCGCTCGCAACGTCCTTGTCAAGAGCCCCAACCACGTCAAGATCACTGACTTTGGGCTGGCCCGGCTGCTCGACATCGACGAGACCGAGTACCATGCTGATGGTGGCAAGGTAGGGCTTGGGGACTGAGGGACAGCGGTGCTCCCCTCGGTGACAGCCACCCCTTGGTCCTGCTCACCTCTCCATCTGCCCTGTCCCAGGTCCCCATCAAGTGGATGGCGCTGGAATCCATCCTCCGCCGGCGCTTCACGCACCAGAGCGATGTCTGGAGTTACGGTGTGTCAGGGTGTCCCCACCCCGGGGGGCTTGGGGGGTCCCAATGCACTGCTCACTCCCACGCCCGTCCCCTCCAGGTGTCACCGTGTGGGAGCTGATGACATTTGGGGCAAAGCCATACGATGGGATCCCTGCCAGGGAGATCCCGGACCTGCTGGAGAAGGGCGAGCGGCTGCCGCAGCCGCCCATCTGCACCATCGACGTCTACATGATCATGGTGAAATGTACGGGGAGGGGACGCAGGGCCAGGGAGGGGACAGGGCCTGGTGTCACCCTGCTCCCGGCCCTGATGGCACCTGGCTCTGCTCCAGGCTGGATGATTGACTCTGAGTGCCGGCCCAAGTTCCGCGAGCTGGTCACCGAGTTCTCCCGCATGGCCCGCGACCCCCAGCGCTTCGTGGTCATCCAGGTACGCGGGTCCCCGGGGGTCCCGTCCCCTCACCAGTGCCCTGGGGCCAGCACTGACCGGTGTGACCCCCCCAGAATGACCTGGTGGGGCTGCCCGGCTCCATGGACAGCACCTTCTACCGGGCACTGCTGGATGAGGAGGACATGGACGACCTGGTGGATGCCGAGGAGTACCTGGTGCCTCACCACGGCTTCTTCAGCACCGACACCTCCACCACCTACCGCAGCCGCATCTCCTCCATGCGGGTACGTGGGGAGGGCTGGGAGGGAGCTCCCAGTCCTGGCACGGGCATGGGGGTGACCCCGTGTCACGTCTGTGAGGGGCAAAAGGCTGGGATGGTTCTCAGGGTGGGCTCAAGTGCCCGACTCTGTGTCTTTTCCCATACCCAGAGCACGGCAGAGTCTCCAGCCAAGATGGAAGAGGGCGAGGGCTTGGCCTCCTTCCCCTTCCCTGCCCAGGGCCTGGCGGAGGGGCTGGAGGGCCCTGTCCCAGAGGCGCCTGATGGGGACAAGGTGGCCCTGCAGAGCCCCCCGGGGCGGGAGCCTGGAACCCTGCCCCGGTACAGCGAGGATCCCACCGGGCTGGTGGCCAAGGACGGAGAGGACCCTGAGGGCTTCACCGTCCCAGCCCCCCACAGCACCATGCCAGGTAAGGAGAGCATGGACGGACCCTCGGGGAGGTGGTGGGGGGTGTCTGCCTGTCCCACGACCCCTGGGGGGTCCCTAACGTGTCACTCACCCTGCAGAGTACGTGAACCAGGCTGGGGAACGTCCGCCCCGCGCCCCTCCATCCCCGCCGGACAAGCCCAAGGGGCACCAGGGGAAGAACGGGCTCATCAAGGACCCCAAGAACTCCTTCCCAGGGCCCTTTGGCCACGCCGTGGAGAACCCCGAGTACCTGGCACCCCACGGCCCCCCCACCCCTGGCCCCTTCAGCCAGGCCTTCGACAACCCCTACTACTGGAACCAGGACCCTGCCAAGGCTGGGGGCCCCGAGGGCGGCCCCGGGACAACGCCCACGGCCGAGAACCCCGAGTACCTCGGCCTGGCCGGCCCCGACGCCACGGCCGTGTAGGAGAGACCCCCCCAACTTCACCAAGGCAGCTCAGGGAGGGACGAGCCACGGCTGTGGGGCTGGGGGTCCATCCCCTGTGCCCCGGGGGTGGCACCAGCCGCAGAGGGCTGGGAGAGCCCAGGACGCTGTGGGACAGCGCGGCAGCAAAGAGTGGGGACAGAGGGGTCACCCTCGGTGGCACTGGCAGTGCCTGGAGCAGCCCAGGGAGCTTGGACCCAGCATGGCCTGGAGAAGGACAGACCCTCTGCCATCCCCCCCACTCCAGGGACACGTGGACTTGCACTGAGGGCAGCTGGACTGAGAGCAGTCCTGGCTGCTCCGGGGTTTTTTGGAAGCACCGGGATGTATATTTGATAATTGTACATTGGTTGGTTTTTCTACTCTGGTGGTCTCTTTGGTTCCCTCTTCTGCGTCGGATCCAGCTCCGTCTCTCAAGGATCAGCATGTCCTATCCCTTCCCTTTATCCTTCTTTTTCCTCTTTTTCCTTCCCTTTTCCCCTCCCTTTCCCCTTTTTCCTTCCCCCTTTTCCCTCCTTTCCTTTCCCCTTTCCCCTCCTTTTTTCTTCTTTTCCTTTCCCCTTTTTCCTCCGTTTTTCTTCTTTTCCTTTCTTTTTTCTTTTTCTTTCCCCTTTTCCCTCCTTTTTTCTTCTTTTCCTTTCCCCTTTTCCCTTCTTTCCATTCCTTTTTCTGTTCCCTTTTGCCCTTCTCCATTCCCTTTTCCCCTCTTGTCTTCCCTTTTCCACTTCTTCCCCCTTCCCTTCCTTTCCCTCTTCTCCTTCTCCCACTCCTCCCTCTTTCCCCTTCCCTTCCCCTCCCCTCTGTCACCCCCCACCTGAAGGATAAAATTCCTGACCCCGGGCAGGATCCAGGGCCGTGTCCCACCCCCCATTCCCGAGGGACACCAGAGGAGCCACATTCTCCATCCTTTATTCCACCCAGGCCGTTTGGTTTATACACAGTATAGAATAAATAGGGGGGGCCCCCATGCCCCGAGGCCAAGGGCAGGGTCATTCCAGGCAGGAATCAGGAGCTGGGAGCCTGGGGATGGGGAGGGGGGGATGTGAACACACCTGTGGCCGTGGGGCCGGGCTGGGGTTCCCATGGCCGGCCCCTGCCCCGGATTAAACAGTGACAGAGGGACTTTAATCATTAACAAATCCTGGGGAAGTTACAGCCAGTGGATTCCCCTTGGAATTCACCTGCTGGGAGCTGCTCCAACACCCGGCCTGGCTCCCCATCCATGGGATTCCCAGGGGGTGAGGGAGGGGAGAGGCCAGCACAGAGAAATGGGGGTGCTGTGGGGACCCCCTGTACCCCTCAGGGAGCTGCAGCTGATGAGGGGGGAAGGCAAAAGCAGGTGGGAGACCCCCCCCCAGGCCACGGCTACACCCCTACAGCAGGTCGGGCAGGGGACAGAACCACCCCCAGTGCCACCATGGGGGTCCCCAGGAGGCTCCTGAGCTCCCCGATGTCCCTGGTGCCCCCAGTGGTGCAGGGGGTTAAGGAAGGCAGCGATGGGCAGCACGGGGGGACCCCGCTGTCCCTGGGGGGCTACAGGATGACGCAGGGGGGGCGGCTGTTGGTGATTTTCTCCAGGGGCTCCCCATTGCGGGCTCTGCGGATGGCCTCGATCAGCTGGGGAGACAGGGGAGGGCTCACAGGCAGGGCTTGGCACACACCGAGGGGACAGGGTGACAGGGGACAGGGACAATCCCGGCTCTGAGAGCAGCCCTGGCTGCTCTGGGATGTTTTGGAAGCACCAGGATATTTGATAATTGTACACTGGTTGTGTTTTCTACTCTGGTGGTCTGTTTGGTTCCCTCTTCTGCATCAGATCCAGCTCTGTCTCCCAAGGACCAGCACATCATATCCCTTCCCTTGATCGTTTTTTCCCTTTTTCCTTCCCCCTTTTCCCTCTTTTTTTCCTTTTTCCTTTTTTTTTTTTTTGCCCCTCTCTCCCAGCAGGACCCACAGCAGGTCCTGGCAGGGTGACAGAAATGGGCACAACTCCAGAGGGTGACAAAACAGGGACCCTGTGGGCAAACCCCATCACAGGAGGGGCTCACTGCAAGCCAAACGCCCCCAGCCCAGCCAGGCTGACCCCGGGACCCCCGGGTGGGTACTCACGTCCTTCTCATAGGGAAAGCCCCCGTTCTCCAGCTTGGAGAAGACGAGCTGCCCGTTGATCTCGATCTCGAAGGCACCTGAGGGCACAGCAAGGCCCAGCCCTGAGCTGTGTCCCCCCCAAACCCCTGGTGGCATCACCCCCAGGGCAGCACAGGGCTGGCCGAGCACTCAGGGCACCCCCAGGGGCGCCTGCAGACCCCCAGCTCTGCCCCCAAGCTGATCCTGGGGGGCAGCAACCAGGGCACGAACCCCCCCGGGACTTTCTGTTGGGTTTAACCCACCCCAAACCCCCAGCAGGGCCGTGGGGGTGCCCCGGGGTGTCCCCCCCGACCCCGAGGCTGCTGTGGGGTCTCACCGGTGCCCCCCAGCCGCGACTCGATCTCGATGTCGGGGTACTCGTCCCGCACGGCGCTCGCCAGCTCCTGGTACGTGGCCTCGAAGCCGCAGGGCTCGCTGGGGAAGGGGAACCGCCTGAGGAGGGGTCGAGGCACGGGGACCCCCCCAAAACAACTCCCCGAACTAAGGAGCCCCCCCAGCCTGTACCCCACAATGGCTCTGCTGCCTCCTGCACCCCCAAGCCCTCCCCGAAACCCCCTGCACGCCCCTTCTCCTCCAGCCCCCCAAACCCCATAACCCTCATTACCTCCCCACCCTGCAGAGCCCCCCAAATCCTCTACACCCCTTCCTCATCCCCTGAATTCCCCTAAAACCCCCCTCAGACCCCGACTGCCCCACCCTGCAGAGACTCCCCAACCTCCCTGCAGCCCCTCCTCAGCCCCCCAACCCCTCGATATCCTCCTCAGCGCCCCCAGTCCCCTCCGGGCCCGAACCCCCCGCACGCCTCATCCCGGTTCCCCCCGTTCCTGCTCCCAGTATCGCTGTGGGGCCGGCTCGCTCCCACGCCCGGTACTCTTGGTTCATGCGAGCCCCCCGCGCTCACCAGTACTCCACCACGATGCGGACCCGCTGCTCGGCCCCGTTCCCGTCCCCGGTCGCGTTCTCGGTCCCGCCGCTCATGGCCCCCGGTGCCGCCGCGCCGCCGCTTCCGGGTGCGGTCACGTGACGCGCCACTTCCGGCCGCTCTGCGGCGCCGCGCCGCTCGTCTTGTCTGCTCCGAGACCTCCGGGAGAGCCGCCGTGACCCCGGTGACCCCCGGGGGATGAAAATGACCCTCGGTGACCCCCGTGAGACACCCAGTGACCCAAAGTGACTCCCGGTATATATCTGAGTGACCCGAAGTGTCCCGCGGGGGACTCGAAGTCAGCCGTGTGTCACCTGCAGTGACCCCTGAGACCCGCAGGGGACCCACAGGGGATCTCAGTGACCCCCGTGTCACCTGCACCCGCCCCCGGGGGACCCAAGGTGACCTCCGGGGGACTCACACAGACTCTGTCGGAGCTGAAATGACTCTCACGGGAGCTCTCTAGTCCCATGGGAATCTCCACTGCTTGATGGGACCCACACCTGAAACCCTTGTGGGGGTTCTATAGGGCATTGTAGCCCCCCACAGAGCAATAGGAGCCCATGGAACCCTCAGCATCCCCCACAGCGACCCCTGAACCCCTGCATGGGGACATCTCTAGGGACTCTGTGACCTCGTGCCATCCCTAGTCCCCAGGGGGGACTCCCAGACCCCATGTGGGACCCCACAAGGGACCCCACAGGACACACACAGAGCCCCTAAGGGACCCCACATCCCACTGCGTTACCATATCCCAAATACCGCCCCCCAACCCTCCTGGAAGGGCCCCTGGACCTGCATGAGACCCCCATGACCCCCCCCACCCCTGGTCCCACCTGGCAGGGGTCCCTTAGGGGACAATGGGGACACCCCCTCCCACCATGGGACCCTTCCAGCCCTACTTTGGGGGTCCCAGGGGAGCCCCGACCCAAACCCCACACCCCAGGGCTGGGGACTACCCAGGGCATGGGCTGGGGGTCTGTGGGATCTGCACCCCCAGGACACCCCAGGGGACCGAGGCCCTGTGTCCCCCCGCGGCCCGGCTGCTCCAGGGGTCACCCCAGTGCATTGTGGGAAACTCCCCATCACCACCTCAGGGGGGTCATGGGAGGTGGGTTTGGGGGGGTCCAGCCCCCCGGGGCCGGGCTGGGGCCAGGCTGGAGCCCCCACCCCGGGGCCGGGGGGGCTCGGGGAGCCCCCGTGGGTGTTGTTGGGGGGCCGGTGCCGGGCAGCAGGCCCGGGGCGTTGTGATGTCAGGCGGGGGCGGGTGCTGGCGCAGGTAGATAAAGCCGGGGAGAACAGGAATCCCTGGTCCGGCGGGACGGTGCCGGGACGCGGCGGGCGCTGCAGGTAGGAGCGGGGCCGGGCCGGGGGCTGCTGGGGCCGGAGGGCGGCGGCTCATCCCGGGCTGTCGGTCCCGTCCCGCCGGGAACGACCCCGGACCTCTCGCTGCGCCTGCACCCCTTCCCTGCCTCCTTCCCGCCTTCCTCCCGGCTCTTCCTCCTCCTTCTCTGCCTTCCCGCCGCGGCTCCCCTGCTGCCTCTGCGCCCCTGGGGAGCCCTGTCCCCCCAGCCTCAGCACCTACCGGGACCCCCACCCACGGCTGGGGTCCTGCTCCTTAATCCTGGTGGTTCCTTGCCCTGGTGACCCTGTGATTCCATCCCTGGTGTCCCTGCAATCCCATCCCCTGACCCTGGCACCTCTGGGATCCTGTCCCTCAGCCCTGCTGCCCTGGGAGCCCACCCCTCAATCCAGTGGCCCTGGACCCCCTGCTCCACAGCCCTGGTGGCCCTGGGGCCCATCCCGGTGGTCCTGACCCCCTCCAGTCCCCCGCCCCATAACTCTGGTGGCCGCTGTCCCTCTGCACAAAGCCCTGTGTCCCCGATTGTCCCACGCCCCCGGGACACCCTGTGTGTCCCCACCCTGCTGGAGCCCTGCCACGGCCACCGGGACAGGGCTCACACCGGGGTGACCTGAGGCCATGGGGCTGGGCTGTGGGTTGGTGCCAGGGCAGTGTCCTGGTGCCAGGGTCCTGTCTGTCACATCCCCCCGTGACCCCTGCTGTGTCCCACCAGCAGCATCCCCCCACCTGACCCGGGACTGTCCCTGTGTCCCCGGATCACCCCGGGGCCTGGCCAGGGCGGGGAGCAGAGGGCCCGGGGATGGAGCAGAGGGTCCTGGCGGGATGCTGGGGCGGGGACAGGGACACTGCTCGGACAGGGATGGCACGAGGATGATATCAGCCCTGCCCAGCCATGGACTTGGACCCCGAGAGGTGGCAGGAGGTGGGGACAGGGACGGGCAGCAGGCAAATGATTAACGTGGCTCTACACGCTGTCCCGGGACCGCCGGGTCCAGCGCCTGCGGCCACCGAGTGCCACCGCGGGTGCCACGTGTGTGTTACGTGTGCGGGGCCCTGGCACATCCCCGCGGGGTCACTCCCGAGCCGGGGCCGGGGCCGGAGCGTGGCCGGTGCCCGAGCAGGGCCGGTGCCCGGGCAGGGTGGCCCCGCGTGGGCGTGGGTGGGGACACGGGGGGGCTGTGCCAGCGCGGGGGGCTGGCGGCGGTTCCCACGGCGGCTCCCTCGCCCCCGGCTCCCGGCGCGGCCGCCCGGGCCCGGATGCCAGGGCGGTGAGGTGGAGCTGGGAGCGGCTGCCAGAACTGGTTTGGCCGGACCCGAGGAGGTGTTTGGGCTGAGCCGCCGCCGCCACGCTCGGCTTCCTTCTCTCCGCGGCGCCGGCACGGCTCGGCAAAGCTCGGCCTGGCAAAGCTCAGCCCAGCACGGCTCAGACAGCAGCTCCCAGTGCCCCCAGACCCTCGGGGCTGATGTGGGGCCGCTGCTGGGGGTCCCACGTGGGGTGTGGGCGGCTCACCAGCAGCGTGGCTGTCACGGTGTCAGTGTGGCTGTCACGGTGTCAGTGTGTCTGTCACGGTGTCAGTGTGTCTGTCACGGTCAGTGTGTCTCCAGCCCCCAGCACCCAGACAGGACTGGGGGCACTGGGACACCCTTGGCAGCCACCTGGGGCTCAGCCAGACCCCCGGTGCTGGGGTCCTGCTTGTCTGGGCACCAGGAAAATACCCCTGGGTGGGTGCCGGGGTGGGAGCCCACATGGAGCCCGCTGTGGTGTCCTGCAGGGGCTGCCCACACCTGGCCATGGCCCCCCAAATGTGGCCATGGCCCCCCCACCAAGGGAACGAGGACTGACACAGGTGCCAGACCCCCAGACCCCCTCTCTCCCCACAGATAATGCCATGGAGGGGGGGGCTCAGCAGAGCAGCCTCTGGGAGCCCCCCAAGCAGGATGGGGGTCCTGGTGAGCGGGAAGGGGGTGAGGGGCTACCCGAGGTCAAGCGCTCCCAGCCCCTCTTCATCCACGGCAGCAGGTGGGTGTGAGGCCTGGGAGGGGTCGGGGAGGTTAAGGGGGGACAGGGGGTGCTCAGGGGGGGTCACAGGGGGTGTAGATCTCACCACAATGTGCCTGCAGCCGGCAGCTGCCACAGGAGGAGCCACGAGCGTCATCGCTGCCCAGCATCCCCAACCCCTTCCCCGAGCTCTGCAGCCCCTCCAACTCACCCATCCTGAGCAGCCCGGCCCTGGGACAGGGACCCCCCCGCGAGGGCACCTCCCACGTGAGTCAGGGGCAGGGGGCTGAGATCGGGGACAGGGACACCCCTGCCAGGGCTGGGCAGGGGATTCTTGGTCCATGTGGGAAGTGGGAGTCAGGGTGCTGGGGAGAGGGGAGGGTCTCAGCTCTGGGGCAGGAACCTCCTCCCATGTGAGTTGAGGGTCTGGGGTCTCAGCTTTTGGACAGGGACCCCTCTACAGAGGTCCCACTCTCCAGAGCCAGGGGGCCAAGGGGCTGGGAAGGGAGACCTCAGTCCTGGAAGGGAAGGGACCTGGGAAGGGACCACCTCCGACATAAGTCAAGGGGCTGGGAAGGGGGGATCCCATCTCTGGGACAGGAATCACCCCCCAAAGGAGTTGGGGAGCAGGAGGTGGGGAGGGTGGTCTCACCTGTGGTTCTGCAGGGTCCCCTCGTGCCGGGGGGGCCCTGACTCCCCCTGTGCCCCCTCCCAGGTGGTGAAGGTGTTCGGCGAGGACGGCGCGTGCCGCTCTCTGGAGGCGTCGGCGGCGACCACGGCGCGGCAGCTCTGCGAGACCCTGGTGCGCAGGACACGGGCGCTGCACGACCACAGCTGGGCCCTGGTGGAGCTGCACCAGCACCTGGCCCTGGGTGAGCAGCCTGTGGGGGCACGGCGGGGCACGGCCCTCGGGACCCCCGACCCTGCTGACCCCCTGTCCCCCCCCCAGAGCGCTGCCTGGAGGACCACGAGTCGGTGGTGGAGGTGCAGAGCTCCTGGGCCCCGGGTGCCGACAGCCGCTTCGTGTTCCGCAAGAACTTCGCCAAGTACGAGCTCTTCAAGAGCAACGCGGTAGGTGGGCACCCTCTGTAGCCCCCCCGGGGGGACCCTGAGCACCCCAAGGTCTCTCTGCTGACCCTCTGTCCCCCAGCAGTCGCTGTTCCCCGAGGTGATGGTGTCCAGCTGCCTGGAGGCCAACAAGAGCATGGCACACTCCGAGCTCATCCAGGTATGGGGCACCGTGCCCAGCTGTGCCCTGGGGGACCCCACCGTGCCCTGGGGGACCCCGCCGTGCCCTGGGGACCCCACTGTGCCCTGGGGACCCCGCCGTGCCCTGGGGACCCCACTGTGC